>VYZW01003620.1:9573-122534 GCA_013401315.1 Balaeniceps rex | reverse complement strand
GGCAGCGGCCCGGGAGCGGCCCGGGGTCCCCCCGCCCTCCGCCCCGCTATCCCTGGCGGCGCGGCGCCCCCTGGCGGGCGCGGCGGAGCGCAGCGTGGGGCACCGGTGCATCGCTCCCCGCCTCCCCCCGCCCCGCGTGCTTCAGCGCGTCCCCACGTAATCATACTTTAGTCGTTATGGAAAGGTGACGATAAGAGCCTCTTCTGCCTGCCGGGTGTCATCCGCTGCCCGCCCCGGTGCGATCCAGCCACAAGCCGGTACCCGCGTCCCGGATGCAGCAGCAGCAGGACTGTGCTCCGGGACCCGTGTGAACTGGTGTTCAGGCACAGCTGGAAGGGGCGAGACCCTGGCATTTTGGAGTTACGGATCCAGGTTGTATATTAACCACAGCAGATTTTAAAAAAAACTCCAAACATGCAGCCACTTGCACATGTGGAATATGAACACAACTTCCCCTTAAGAGAAGCTGCAGGAGAAGCCCCATTCTTCAGATAAATGTTTCTTTCGAAAAATCCCTTCTTGGCTAACATTTGACTACTAGTACGATTAAAGGGCCTAGTTAAGCCAGAAGCTACTGTTGAAATACATCATAATTTTGCCAAAGAGAATTTTCATTTGTGGTCCAATACCTAACCCAAGCTTTCTTCTGTACCTGTACCTGTGGTGTAACAGTGCTTCTGGGTTTTGGGATTGCAATTCAAGCGCTTGCAGAAGCCCTCCTATTCCTCTTTCAAGTGACACCTTTAAAATTGACTTTTTGTGAGAGTTGTGTCAGGAAGGCTGCACAAAACCTTTCTGTCAGATTTGTGACTGTACAGTTATCTTCTGATGTATATGGCAAGATGAGCCTGTTGTGACAAGGGTAATATAGACACTGTATAGTAAAATGCACTAAATTTCAGTGTGCAAAAAGCCATGAATCTCTTGCTGCTCTTGTGTTACTCTCTAAGAGAAGGAGTAAGTGTAAAGCTAAAGAAAAGCTCCTGATGCAGAGCTCAGATCATTATTTGTTGCTGAGTAATGTCCAGTAATCTAACCTATGTCCTTGCAGAAAGAAATTCCAAACTCAACAGTTTTAAACTATAAATAATACTGATGCCTGGAGAAATGAGAAATACAGTATCAAGGACTTGGGCTTTCTCTGGAGTAGAACTGTTAATTTAAGAAAAAGGAGTAATGGAGAACCTTTAAGGATAAAAGGCATTGCTACAGCAAGGAGAGGGAAATAGTGGAAAATCTGTAATGAGATGCAAAATCGTTTCAGCACCTCAGATTCCTTCCTTCAAAGGTGAAAACTTAAATATCGCTGTCAAAACATATAAGCCAAAAGCGCTCTGCTACACACCAGTGTAAATCCAGAGTACCTCCAGTGACTAGAAGGGCGCTTTTCATCCATTGTTCCTTCTGGTTGCTCCGGGGCTTGCAGCCAAACCAACCTCCCTGTCACCAGGTCTCCCTGAGTTGCCCAGTTATATATTCCCAAATCAGGAAAAACACTCTGGAGAAACAGCATCCAAAGATGATGAGAGGGTCCCTTGACATTGGGACAGCTTTAAAAAGGTGCAGATGTGCAAACCGTTTTTTATTCAATAGAAGAAATCGCTGACACACTTAAAATGAGAGTCTGTTGTAATCCACCTGTAAAGCACCCTCTTGAACACGAGCTGGCTGCCATCAAGGAGAAGCAGAAGCTAAAACTGAAGCAAAGCCACAGCAGACCCCTGCAAGGGGGAGGAGATGAGGGAGCTCTCAAACCACTGCAGGGGACATGGGGGAGGATGGAGGAAATGGGGAACCTGAGAAGGATAGGGAGAAGGGAAAATGAGAAGAAAAAGAGGTGAGGAAAAAGGAAGGGAGGAAAGGATTAAAAGAGGGAAAGATTTATACAGAAATTACACAAGGGACTAGAGATAAGTAAAAGCACACTTGTATGAAAAGGAGGGAGAGACTTGCGAGTTGGGCTCCAACTAGAAAAAACACCTCCTGAGTGTTTGAATAGCCTTTGATGTCAAACAAACATTTTCATGCTTAAAGTTTACCATGTGTTTGTGTGCTTCCCTGTGCCTGGGCCTAAATGAGAGTTAGGCCAGGCCTGAAGGAAATGAAAGAAAAAAACCCCATCACTTATACTTTCTCTTCTTGCCAAAGAGACCATGGGAAATACTACATTAAATATTAAGAAATTAAATACTTAGATTATTAAGTTTGGAAGTAGGAAAAAGATGAAACGCTCAGAAGCCTGAGATAAAACACATAGAAAGGAATGGAAAGAGATACAGAAGATATAACAGGTTTTAGTTTACTTTAAAGAAATGGGGATTTTATTAATTTCCTTGCCTCAGCTGCCAAAGCATCTAGCTTCAGATTATAAATACAAAGTGATTATTTGTGAACTAATGAAGTAATCTGATTAACACGCTTCTTAAGCAGAGGTGCTGTTTCACACACAGTGATGGAGCTGCACATTTTGCCGCACGTCCCCTGGTGAGTGTGTTTGAGGAGACAGCTGATAAGCAACTCCTGTTTCTGTGGCTGTGGAAATGACTCCACTGCCATGGTGGATGAAACTAATCCTTCTTGATGCATTAACTTTGAAGAGTACCTGGAGACAAAAAGAGACTCAAAAAGGCAAAATACTGTTGCAGGAGAGTGGAGTGATATTGAAGCATTCCAAGACTTCATTTGTAGTTGTCCTTAAATTATAATAACGAACTAGGTATTGCTTACTGTCTCTATTAAAAATAAAAAAAGCCTGTTCTGCTTTCCTGGTTCTTTTCCCTGGATGATCTTTCTTGCTGTTCAGTTCAGAACAGGAGTGACTGACAGTTTTTGCTGTCTGTGGCTGTATCTATGTTGATTTCAAAGGCATTTTCTGGGGACAGTACGTGGACGTTACACCTTCAGCTTTGCCTTCATATATTTGCATGTTGCTCTTGAAAATGGCTAACTCGTTTCCAGTCTTCTACCAAATGGGATTTGATATATAGAAATTATTCTCAATCCTTGCTTGTATTCTTGCTCTGCTTGTAAGGGTCTACAGCACAATAACAATTCAGTTTGCACAGCTAGGGAACATTTGCCTACTAAATAACAATGAGTAGCTCTTATTTGTATGATTGTTCCCAAACCTGTAAAGTGTTATAAGAATGGTAGGCATTATTATTTGAGAATGAGTCAATGTA
This sequence comes from Balaeniceps rex, assembly GCA_013401315.1. Classification (NCBI taxonomy): domain Eukaryota; kingdom Metazoa; phylum Chordata; class Aves; order Pelecaniformes; family Balaenicipitidae; genus Balaeniceps; species Balaeniceps rex. Next base: position 119,352 of record VYZW01003620.1, on the reverse strand, counting down.
ATTAAACTTGCAGTGGAATGCACAGCAGTCCATTTTTACTATTGCAATACGTTTAAATGATCATTCAGTTATGCTTACATTACTTGCGTTATTTACATTTAGATTCAAAAAATTAAGGCACTCTTGGACTTCTGAAGTGAATGATGTTAATACTAAGCAGAGGGAAGGAGGGGGACTTCTCAGCTCTGTCTTTTCTTCCTTTTGTTGGACCTAAACAATCTGGTATAGCTAGGAAAAAATACTAAACTGATTTCAGACCATGGTAATAATTCTGTAAAATGGACAAGTTTGATGATGGGATCTTCTGTCTGCTCCTTGGACTGGAGATGAGATTATTGATTGAGATCTATCTATCTACCCACATATACATCCCCCTCCATTGTAGAAGCCTAGCAATAGCTCCGCAGAAAGGCTTTTCTTACACATGGAGGGGGAAACCTTTCTGCTGTCTGTCAAAAGACATTGTAACAGAATCAGTGGCTGAAAATTCTTATGGAAACTACAGCAGGACCACCACCCCCAAAGTACATTGGCTGTTATGATACCTGTCCTGGCAACGCATGTGTGGCAGGCTACACTTGCATCAAGGCCTGGAGACTGTATTTGAGATCACCCATCAAGACAGTCATAAAAGATCTGGTGGACTCTGGAGTTTTTCAATGCCAACTGATAAGACTGGTTAAGGAGAACATGTTCCTTAAATTTCTCTTGGCAGTATTTTAACACTGGAAAGAAAATCTTTGCTCACTTTGTGTTTAACTGCAGCATTGAAATCAGGAAAGAGAGAAGGACATCCACATACCTCCGCTATCTCCTTACATGCATGCTGATCATCTTGGCAACAGGTCAGCAAGATGCGTGTTTAACAGTGGAACGGCAGCAGATGTTTGGGCAGGCTCTGCACCTGCCCTGCCTTATCTTCCCCAACAGCCCCGGCTGGCTGTTCCATCCCCTCCCTTGCACCTTGCCTCTATAGTCAGTGTGTCCTCATCAAACTCATCCAGATGAAAAATAAACTTGAAAAAAAAAATGGAAAGAATTTTGACCACAAAAATGGCAGATAAATGTTAAAACTCTATACGTTAGGCAAATGACTGCATTATATTGTGGTTTTGCTTCAAGAAACTTGTGAATTAAAATGGCACTTCCTCTGAGAATACGTGGTGTCCATTGCCAGTCTCAGTACGGCAGCCTATCAAACCACTGCAGTTTTTCGACAAGTTTTATCACATTCCTTGTAGTCTGGGTTTTTTAAAGATGTGGACGGAGGCAACTCAGGCATTGGCTGTTGTGCAGCTCTCGCTACACATCTAGCCCTCCCCGCAAGGCACTGCTCTTCCAGTGTGATTGTACAACATTCCTTTTGCATGGCTTTCAAGATGCATCTTGGGCTTTTATAAAATTAAAGCGTCAGCTTTTGCTAGAACTTTTTTTTTTTTTTTTTGAAAGAGCTGAAAAATAGCTTCAAACATTTATGAGACTACCTTCTTTGCGGTAAATTTGGCATAAATGATGCAAGGAGCTTTTAATCTTTGTGGAAATGAGCTTGATGGCATCAAAGGCTGAAGAGGAATATTACTCTAGTCCTGAGGAACTTTTTCAGGTCACGAGTATAGTGACACGCATTAGTCCCTTGCCCTCTCTAGGAGTCAGTTACAGTTCCGTAAGATGATAAAAAATACATTCTATTTCTTTTCTCTTCTTCACAGATCATAAATCTGATTAAATTGTCTTCACTTGGCCACACAGATTTTTCTTAAAAATTGAAAGGAAAATACTTCTGTTAGTGATGAATTCATTTACCCCATTGATCAAAATACTTTTTCCAGTTTGTTGATTTCTTCCCACCAATTCACATGAAAAATTAACAGCATCTTTGAGGATATCTGACAAAGTCTCTTCTTGTGGTACTTCACTAAGACGAGACTGCGGATCCACCGCAGTATCAGGGAGCACACATCTCAGCTGGCAAAGCTGCACGGTTGCTGTAAGGCCACCCCGCTAGCAGAGACCCAGGTACAGCATCGTGCTTATTGCTCCGTTACGATTTTCCTGTCACAGCTGTGAGAAGACAAACTATTTCATCACTGTCCTACCACTAATGAAACACCCATCCAGTTGTTTTAGAGAAATCCGTTGCAGGGAAGAAGAAGAGATTGCTATGGTTAATCTACACATTTCTCATTGTGAGGTTTTTAAGAGTTTAATATTAGCTGTTTAATATTCTGGTGTTACAGTTGGTTTTAAAGGCCTGGTTGCCAGTAAACTTACACTTGACATCTGAATTTCTTGGATTTGCATGCCTTCATAGACACTGGACTGTGTTCAGCTGGGGATGGTTAATATTTCCAGTTTTAGTCTGGGTTACTCAATTACTTAACTTATAGCAGCCAGCCAAGAAAACTGATTTGCCTGGAGCCCTGTTTTTTTTCCGGAGGCCCATCTTGCACATATCTGCCCAGTACGGTATAGGCACAACGGTTGTGTTCATGTCCCCAAGGTGGTGGCCATGGCCGGGTGGCTGGTTCTCGCCTCTGCAAGGGAAATCTCCAGGTGTCCCCTCCCCAGCAGGCCCGGGCGCTGCTGTCCTGAACCATTACGTTATCAGTGTTTTCCTCAAACTTTAAGCAACACTCCCAGCCAGCAGAAACCGCTGCTGCGCCATCAGTTGATTGATGCATGATCAAGTTAACAACCCGTCTGCAGCTAAAACATGAAGAATACTATGCACTGTAAAATTCTTCATTTCTGTATCACGCTTTTGACTTAACAAATGTTTTTTTTTAAAAGGAGAATTAACTGTTCTTTTATCGCATGTGGTTCAGGAATAACTTTGACTTTTATTTGTAAAAGTTTGGAAGAATGAGGATTAATTACCATATGTAAGAGAGAACACGTGTTCTTTCAATCAGCATTGACTTCTTTAAATCGAAGAGGGAAAACAGCAACCAACAATGCTGCCAAAATAAATGTTAATGGAGCACAAGGTTGTAATTTTCTCTATAATGAGGCGTACCATCTCTAGGAACAAAATGGGTACCATCTCCGCAGGCAGGCGGGGACTTCGAAACATAAAGACACAATACGCAGAGAAGTCTTCACAGTTTCAAGCTACAGACAATACAGGCAGGGAATCACTCAATAGACTTTATTAATATTCAAACAAGCAGCTGTCAGCACTTCATCCCAGAACAAGCTGAAGCTCCTTACATAGCTTTTACTACCATAATAGCTGGGTTCATTGGCAGTAGATTGGAAAACATGCAATACTAATGAACCCTCCCTGCTTCTCCTGGCCTGCCATTTAATCCTTCCTAAAGTGAAAAACATTTACTACATATGCAATACCACGCTCCCAAGAGGCCTCAGGTTCAAAAGAGACGTTTCAATTTTGTTTCTTAGCAACATACATCCCATAAAAGTGAAACACTATACAAACTGTAATGTTTGTCTTGTTTTAATCTATAATGCAGTACTTTGCCAGTGCTAAGGAAGTACGCTGCTACAGGACCTTTACAATGTCTCTTATAATAAGACATACGCATTTTTTGTTTTCCCATGCTAGATTACCTGCTGCAGAATATAGTGTCTGAAGACACTATAATGTATTCATGAATAATAAATAAAGAGGTAAGTTCTGCTCTAATAAGGGCACACTTGCCAGGATTATAGTGTGGTCTGTTACATAGGAAGAGATCTTTTGATGTTTCATTCATAGGCAGCATTTGGGCATCTTGAGAGGACTTGATTTCTAGAATGAGTATCGGCCAGCCTCCAACTTGGGGCTAAAAGGATTTGTACAGCACTTATTTCTTGGAAGGACAATAGGCATGGCTTAATATTTTTTTCTCCCCCCTCCAGTGGCTGACTTGATGTGACCAAAACCAGTTTTGTGGTTTCTTGACTTTAATGTCACGTTGAGGAAGAGGAGGAGCCAGCCAGGCCTCCAAAGGCACATAGGGAAATATGCCCTACAGAGGAGCTTTCAAAATTTCACTCACTGCAGCTATAGCTCTTCTCCTCCATCATTTGGCATAATTGCTTCCCCAGTGCCTGCAAAGAGGAATAGGAAACATGTGGTATTTCTCTTCTTCCCATGCTTTTTATCCTTCTCCTGTACATATTTATCTTTAAAATTCAGAAATGACTCATCTTTAGAAAAACTGTAGTAGTTGTGTTCTGCAAGTGCCTGGTAATAACAGCTCCAGCACGAGCACTGTGTTTTCAATAGGCAAATATTAGAAAGGTGGAAATGACAAAATTCACAATATAAAGAAGTGCTGTCTTGTTATTTAATGCAGTATGCAAGATAAAAGAAAATAGCATAAATGGTGTCCTGTCTTCCATCAGCTTGGAAATACCCAATTCAAGTTCCACCTTCCCAGGGAACCTTGTGCCCCAATCATCTTCATGCTGATCTTATACATCATGTTCCCTACGTTAGGCATTTCTGCAGACTAACTTGTATTTTCTAGCAGTGTGAACTGAAAAAAATCAGTCTGAAATATTCAAAGAAAACTGGTTTGAGGGGAGGCCCGTAAGTATCTAGCACCTTAAATATAACTTATGAATTATTTAACATCGAAGGTAGCTGAGGAAAACAATACCACAGAGAAACACCAGGTGGAACTAGGAGGAGAGGAAAGAAGGAAAGAAAGAAAAAAGATCCTCTTTATAGTTTGCCAAGTTTTCTGAAGAAATACTTTTTCTAAGTGTAGTCTTGGTAGAAAATGACTTATTTACTTATATTTCACTAATTATCAGTTTCTCTGCATGCATACAAAATTTAACAGGCTGATTGGCTCTTTAAAGCAAAGAAGCAAACAATCTACTCAGAAATAATGAATATGATAACTCAGCCTAATATGATAACCCAGCTTGACACCTCCCTTTGCATGCGAAATTTGGTGGCAAGACATAAACTGTCCTCATACTGCGCTCTAATTACCTGGGTTTTTTCAGAAAAGCTGAACACTTAGTAGCTCTTGCTGAGGTCAACTGAAAGTTGTGGTTGCTGCCTGCCTCTGTAACTGGGGTTATAGAAGTCAACAAGCCCTGTCAAAATAGCAGAGGAAATGAATCACATGGGGAAAGGGCACTGTTTCTCTCGTGGAAATAGTTAATTCAGCCGCCTTGAATCATCTCGATAACATAAAAGAAGGAGGTTTTTCCACTAGTAGAGACCAATGCATTGCAAGTCCCTGTGGATCAATAGTTCCCCCCCTAATTTGCACTTAAACCCTGAACAGGAAATCACCCTCAGCTGTAGCGAAATGCTGCCTACACGTTTTGCAGAGGGCAAGGAGCCAAAGATAATCCTGAAGTGAAGTTTCGGAGCAGCCTTCGCTTCTTGCCTCATGGAGAGCTGTCAGAGGAGGAGGTGCTTTGTGGTGGCAGCTCCAAATCATCTCTGTCCTCAGTAAATAGGAGGGGCGCACATCCATCTCTATATAGATAAATTCTATTAGGAAATACTTCAGATTTTGTATCTTTAGCTTTTGCTTCCACAGGAAACACAATTGCAAGATCCTGGGATTTGTGGGTTTCAGCAAAATGGGCAATAAAATCTTCCACTGCTGTTCATGTGTCCTGTGCCTATTTTTATAACTTTCCATTAGTTTTGATTCCCATTTATATATCACTGTTAAGCTTCAAGTGACTCCCCAAGTTGAAATATTAATTTTTTTTACCATTAAACAATCCAGGATACATTTGAAGGGTTGGGTTTTTTATATGTCAGTGTGTTATGCTCCCAAAGGCACTAATAGCAAACCCTTAAAAATTCTGTTTCTGTTTAATCAGAAATATTTACTGGAGAAATTATGTAAAAAATGCATTGCCTGTAATACAGTAATTAATCAAGTATTCAGTGCCCAGCATTCAAGGTGATTTTCCTACATGTGATGTTTACGTGGAGGCATTCATGTTTTCTGGATAGAGAGGAGCGATCATTCGTACTGGGTTTTCTGTATGAGTACCCCCCTTCACGAATCAGCATTCACTCGTCATACGCTTCTCTGGGATTTACCTTCCTCATGAGCATTACAATCAGAGCACTTATTTGCTAGATCACTTACAGAAAGAAAACACAAAAAGGTCTTGAATATAGTCAAAGCACATTTTCTTTCATTCGCAGAAATGCTCACTATGTACCCAGCTTTCTATTTACCAAAAAAAAAAAAAAGGGTTTCTTTCTACTATGTTAATTTTCCCCTTTTTATTTCCCATCTGAGAAGCTAAATTATAATATCTTATAACCGGAAGGCCAGTTCATACTGTCTTACCCCTTCTGTAATAATTCACCCTTGTGCAAAAAACATTAATGTGGCCCAGCAGAGCAGCATTTATACCTCATTTGCAGAGCATAAATTAAATAGTCCAGGGTATTGCACATTAGGTTTTCCACCCCATAATTTAAAACCGAACATAATCAATAAAATTACAGGCTCGACAACATTGCCTTTCCAGGCCACATTTGCATGTTGTTGGTGCTACTGTGTGTTGTAAAAATCTGCACACAGAGGAAATGTTGGTGCAAGAAGAGAATAAATTTGAGGGAAGATCTTCTTTCCCCCAGCACAATTGTATCAACCTGTTTTCTCAAAAAAATCTAGCTGGGAACTCACCTCTGCTGGGCTAATGCAGAAAGTAATAGGGGTGTTTACAACCAAACACTAGTTTACAGTAGGCATGCAAGTAATAGCATTTAATAAATATAACTGGAAAATTATGTGCTTTGGTCAAAAGTCAGGTTGCTATTCAGGAGCAACACCATCACATGTTTTTTTACAAAGTCAGGCAACAAAAAAGTGGAAAGGCAATGTAACGTGGGCCTCTGTGACAGTGGGGCTGAGACTGATTTAATCACTTCGTGCTGCCTGTTTATGCAAATGGATCAGCCAAGCCCTGTGGGCCAAACAGCTATAAATATTTCTGACAAAATGAGCTGGGAAAAGAGATAAAGCTTTACTGCTTCCTGCTTTTACTTTGATTTCAATATGCTAACAAATGTTAATAATATGCTAAAATGCAGAGCTTGGAATATAAAGGTGTCCCCTCAGCTCTCTAACAGACAGGAGAAGGGCAGTTTCCCATGAAAGACTGCGACTCTTCAAGATGCACTGCCCAGATATATGTTATATTAAGATGCTGATGATCTCCAGGTATATGAGGGAAGACGCAAAGGGGCAACCGCATCCTTCACCACTGCAGAGTTTGGAGGCTATAGGCAGTGGCTAAAACCGATCTCAGGAGCTACTGGCACAAAACCTTTAGATGAAAAGGAGACATTTCAAGCGTGCAGCTATTCCAGCCTTGTCTATGCTCACACAGAAATCAGTATACATCTCTGAAGTGTTGACCGGGCACACCAGCGAGGCATTTTTCCCAAAGCAGGCACATGAACATGAAGCCTCAGCTGTGGAGAAGTGTTGAATAACAGCATGGGCTGACGCTGCCATCAATACCTCGGAAGTGTCTGAAATACAAACCTGCGCTGTCAGTTCCTGTCCCTTTTGGTGGACTCTGGCAAAGCAGCTTCCACCTATCTTGGGAAAAGAGGTCTAAACAGCTGAGCTCCTTCCTGGCAAAGGCAGAACGAGGTCTAGCGCCTTCAGGGAGGGCCTTCTATGAGTGGGGCTCAATTTGGGTCTTTCTATTAGCTATTTTCATTTCAGATGTCTGGCAGCTTTAGATCTGAAGGAAGCATTGGTCTCTGCTTCCACAGAAACATAGATTTGGGGGGGGGGCACATTAACTATCTTGTGTGGCAAAAATGTAACGGAGAAAAAGTATTAAGAGGAATTGGATGCCAAGAAAAATCAAAGAGAACTAAGGCCAGCAGCAGTTCAATCTGCTTTGGCTAAATCAACAGCTTAAGCAACACTGTCTAACACTCCTTTGGAGGCATACCTCTGCCAAAGATGCTATGGACACCTATGCAACCAGTTCCCACAACAGTGAAAAAGAGGGATATTTCACAACATGTGCTCAGGAACTTGAATAAATGCCCTGCTGTGGAGGAGGTGGTCCATCATTCACTGTGCTTGTGTATCCCCGCGCGCAGCTGGTACCCTGCCTGGTACTGGCAGAAGCAGCTGCCTGGCTCTGGGACAGACTTCCCTCCCTGAACACACACACAAACATACACAAATTTACACCTGCCATCAGCTATTTCTCCATTGTCCTCCTAAACACACCCTTAACCCTTCAGACTACCTGGCACACCCTCATCTACCACTTCCCCTATCTACCACTGCTCTCCAGACTAAGATCCCAAGCACGTGCTCCAAAAATAACTCACCCTAGCTGTCCCGTGGTAGCATCTGCTCCATAAGCACCAACCCACTACAGGCTGATCTGTAGAAACCATCCGCAAGGAGGCTTGGTGCACATCGGCCCCTCCACCTCGGTAATGCTACAGAGCCGTGTGAAGAGGTCAGCGTACCAGTGGTTGAGAGAAAAGCACATTTTTAGCGCTTATTTCTGTGTTTTCATAATACCTACTGAAGTGGCACATAAAGACAATAATGCAATAGACCTTCTGAAAAAAGCTTTATATATTCACCCCAGTATTTTTTTTATCAGAATGAGCTGCATTCTGCCTCAGAAAACAAGTAGGAGGCTTTTTCGGACTTGTAAGAGCTGTCTGTCGCTTGCTGAGAGAAGCTCTCAGAGATCAGTAAGGTTTTAGGGTAAACCACCCTGTACAAAAAGAGAAGTGAGGGGTTTTTTTAAAACCTTGCATAAAAAGGAACTGCCATCACAGAGAGAGACTGAAGCAGCTTTATTATTTGACTCCTCAAAGCAAAATTTGCCAAGATTTTTAAACGGCAGACCAAAGGAGAGGAGCATCTGCCAGGGAGGAGAAGAGCACAGCACAGGCCAGGTGGGATCTCTTTCCACAGCCCAAATGAAACAGGCAGAGACGTGGTTAGAAATATCACTGTCAAAAGCAATTTTTCATTAATAAGCCTCAGTGCAAAGAGTGGGGCGAATGGGGATGTACAAGCTCAGATGCACCATATCCCAGGAAAAGCACACCACCGGCGCAAAAACCAGCAGGTGACGGAGCTGTGATATCTTAGGTGTCTTACGTGCACCTGGTTTTCATGGTCTGGTTGCTCTCAGGAAGGGGAAATGAGTGCATTTGTCAGCACACCGCAGGGCTATATACAGGCAGGGTTATATCCCTGTTAGCAATCCCCCATACGGTGAGCACTAAGTTCCCCAGGAGACTAAAAGTTTCCTTTAAAAACAGGTTAGACAAATATCTGCCAGGAATGACACAAGTACAGGTCATCCTGCCTCAGGCAGAGTGATGGACTAGATCACCTCCCAAGGCCTAGTCTGGTCTTATTTTCTGTGGTTTCTGTGTTAATACCCAGCTAAATGATGAAGTGGTAGAATTTGGAAAGTTTATAATATCCACAGCTCTGTGGAGAATACAAGGGAAATAGATGGAGGTTTTACAAAGCAATATTTCCTAGAGAAATGCTAAGGAAACAAGGGTGGGTTTGCACTGTTAGAAAAAAAGGCAAATAGGAAGAAGAGGACAATGTTCTGCCATTGCACTGCATTTAAGAGACCTGTTTACCACACAAGTAAAAAGGGGGGATGGTCTGGTCTAGATGGCAGGACCTGGTTCGTAGTGAGACTGGAGAGTAACCCACTGCAGAACAGGCAATATGCAACTATCGGATGAAAAACAAGAGTTTTGCAAAGACATCACCACAGACCTGCATCTTAGGGCTAGACCCATGCATGCACACTGCAAAAGCTGTGGAAGGTGTAAAAATATCCCTGGATTGCTAGTCACGACAAAGTGGCTGGAAATGGCCCTTTCTCAGTTTCCCAAGCTGCAAGACTGGTTTGCAAAGAGAGATTGAGCCTACCAGGCTGGGTATGTCCCAATTCAAGTGGTTTCAGAGCCAGACCCAGCAGGCTCTGAGCAGGGCTGCACACGGGGACAAGCTGGGTGGGATGGGTGGCTCCTGAGCCAGCCGGGCACCTCCAGGGATGCTCAGAGCACGGCTGGGTACTGCCGAGGCTCACGGGGACATCCCATAGCTGTTTGGCACCTTCATAGCTGGAAGTGGTTTGAGGAACATCTGTAATGCACTGTAATTTCTATCCTTTGAAGGGATAGAAAATACACATTTTCTCCGAAGTCAGGTAACTACAGAAGATCTCAGAAAGTTTCTAGCTGCATTATGTTGTCACTTAAGATTCATCAATGTGTTTTGTCCTGTTGTGTAAAAATACAACTGTGCTTTGCTGGGGAAATAAGGCTTTTGTAGAGGGAAGAGAGAAATTAAGTAATTACAGTTGATGGAGACAGGACTCTCTTTTCCACATTCGAAAAGTGGGGGGGAAAAAGCCATTTCATAACACCAGCAAATGCTACTTGCTTTGGGCCACATTTTGAGTCAGGGGAATTAAATTCCAGAAGTATCTTTTTTGGGAAAAAAAAGTCTCTTTCTGATAGGTCATATGGTGCTGGTGAACATCGTGAGGCTGAAGACAGGCGTTTTCCCTTGGGTAGCAACCCAGCAGCACTGAGTCAGAGTGACATTTTTTATAGACTCTCAGACAAAATCCATGGAAATTGCTTTGGAAATTGCAACGCTCCAAGCTTGTCAATTCCCAGAGCACTTGGGAGATGGACATAGCCTATGCCCGAAGACCAGCTTCCTTACAATGCCAGGAAATCAGCATTTATGTCAGCAGTGTCTGCTTTCTAAGGTAACTGAAGAACACCATACGAACAAGCTTGTGAAAAAGGGTACCGAATGAATTGGGAGCCCAGCATCCTGCATCGATATTAGTTCTTGATCCACGCCCCTGACTCCGAGGGTGTTTCCATCCACTCCTCTCTGGCATTTGTACACTTGGAGGCAGAGGAGCACAGGGCTGGAGGGGATCTGCTGGGTCACTGAATCCACTCCCCATTGACTGCAACAGAGGCTTCATTCAAAGGGCCATTTCCCATGCCCTCCACACACAAATGTCCTGCCACAAGCTTGAGACCTGTAGGAAAAGACCAATCATGATACCTTTAATGCAGCAGAGTTAAAATCAGGAGAAATTGAGAACATTTCCAGTTCCCACACTCACAGGATATCTGATGGATGCTTCAAGGTAGATCATGGCCTGTATCGTGAATGAGGAACACACTCTGCCCCTCCCTGCCAAACAGTCCAGCAGGATAACACCTTTCTGACCCCAGATCACAACCTGCCTTAACTCCCAGTAGGTGAACTGGACACACTATGTCTGCCTTAGCAAGTAACAAACCCAATAAACATGGATTTGAAGAGCAAAACCATTGGTGCTGAGGACCTGTCATTGACACAACACAATTTAGGGGGGACAACTGCTAGTCTGATCCCCAGGACCACATGGGGGCATGTTAGGTGTGTAGCTGAGACACATGTGGCTTAATCTCCTTTGGGAAACACCATTCACACACCCTGAGGCTTTGCTGTAACACAAACCACACTGCAGTGAGTGAGGACCACCAGGACCACCACTTCAAAACTATGTCCCTGGTCTGGGTTAAAATGCTGATGCAGATGCACCTGGTAATGACTCATCTGAGGGCATTAAGCCATCAAGAGCACCTACCTGTGCCCTCTGTCCCACCCCCTCAGAGAAAAGCGCCTGTGTAGGAAACAGCTAGTGACAAATTATGCATTTAGAAGATAGAAATGAGTTCCTCTTTGTGCCTTACAGGTGATCAGTGGACACCCAGAAGGGAATAATATTAGGCAAAAGGATGGCACAAAGACGCAGCAGAATAGCATCAGCTCCTCTTGCAGGTATCGGCGTATCACAGACCTCTTCTGTCTCCAGTAATTCTCCCTTTCTTTTTGCAGCTCTTGCTGCGAGAAGTGGCTAGGAGGAACGTGGAGCTCTTTGATGAAGAACAAACCTGAGAGCTCAGAGTAGTTCAAAAAAGCTCTCACCGCTCGTAAGAGCTGAGCCTTGACAAGCCCCTCTCCCTTCAGACTCCGAGGACTCCTTCAGACACCGAACTTCAGGAAAACGAGCTTGTGCAGGACTCCTTCATTTTATTTTTAGAGAAGAGAAATAGGCCACGCATCTTTCAGAGGTGTGCTTAGTGTCTGTCACTTACTGAGACCGCAGCCTCACGAGGTAACCTGCACCCAGCCGTCGTGGCCTGGAGCCTGTAAACTGCGATGCCCTCTCCACCCCTGGCTTCCAGAAAGCAAAAAAGGAATTCCTGTCGCACTTGATATGATACAAACAATAGAAAATAATTAACTGTTCCACCTCCTCTTCAGTAGGAGTCAGGGCTCAGATTATTCCTTATATATAAAAATATATCCTGCGGTGGGATTACACAGCGTCTAGAAGTACAGACACAGAGCACGCTGCTGATGAAAAGAGTCACTGAGTTTGCATGAGAGACCTGTGTCTGTCAGGAGACTTCAGACTGGCAGGTGTTCAAGGAACTAACATCTAAGAAAGAAAAAAGACACCATTTTTTCTCCAAAACTCAAAAGGAAAGTGCATGTACAGGTTTTAGTGCTGTTCTTACATCCAGTACTAGAAACGTTGCTTTATCCATTCATTAAATCAGCACCCATTTATCACCACAACTCACTGAAGTGATCGTAATGATAAATGGCTTGTTACACAAAAAGTGATTGAGGGAGAATTAGTGACATTAAGAATATTTCACAGTTTAAATTATAATAAGTCTTCTTTCTTGTAAAGTTATTTCTTTCCGTAATCCATTCTGGCTTTAGTATCTCCTGAACTAGAGCAAGTACTAATTAGACATTAATACATTTTTTACTATTGAAATTCTGATTCATCTTTTTTCCATGGCTGGGTATTTCATTTAGTAAAGGAGACTAAATTAACATCCATACAAGGAGATTATTTAATTTAACAAGAAATCTTTCCATGGTTGGATGAAGTAATAAAAAAGCTTAATTATTGAAACTTACTGATAAAGTTAAAAAAAAAAATCTTGTTGAGAGAGGTATGCTTTTTATGAGAGTCTGGAAATTTCTGTACTTTTCTGTTCAAAAAAACTCTAGGATTTTTAGAAAAGGAAAATGATGATTCTATGATTCTAAAAGCCTGTCTCTCTCCTTTTCATACCTACTTGTTATTCTAAAAATCCCAGGTTCTTCCCAGAAGAGAAGAATCACAACCTCATCTGAAGAATGTAGAATTTATACATCTAGTTTCCTATTTTATCATTCACAGGCTCACACAGACCAAAGTAATAAACACATTGACCTCTTTTTAAAAAACTAATGGCTTCAGAAGACTTGGATCTACTGGATTTATGGGAGACAATGAAGATTTATTTAAGAGAACTAATTACACCTTATTATCTGTAATGAATGCCTTTCCAATTAATATTGTAAGAGCAGAAATTGCAAGGTAAAAAAACCTAATCACAGAAGGAACGTGCTTCTGAGTGGCAACCCTCGTGCAGGCAGAGAGGGCCAGATCCAGCAAGTCCTTACTGAGGCTACCCTTAGCAAATTATATTGCTATCTATCTCTCCATATCTGATATATAATGCTAGCCTTACAGGAAATGTAATGAGACTTGTAATGGACTTCATCTGCCTTTTAATAACACCGTGCTTGGGAGAAAATCATTATGAAAGGCAAAATCATTATTATGACTGGTTTTACATAGGCGGGAGCTGAAGGGCAGTAATCTAGGTAATACAGCTATTCATTAAAGCAAAAAAATGTTAACCTGGTACTTTCAGGGCCTAATCCTACACATTTTTTCATCCTGCACAGAATCTACTGAAGTCAAGATATAAATGATTTACAGAAATAGGTTGTTAGGTAACATTTTAGTCAAGCGTCAGAAAAACAACTTAAATGCTATTAAAGAACATGACTTGTGTTTTTCCATGGCCATCTCTTGCACTAAAATAAAAACAATGGCAATGAACCCATCTCCTTCTCAAAAGAGATAGTGACAAGGGATCACAAGCAAGTACCAAGCCTGTGGTATGGGCCCAGATCTTGCACTCCAGCATGGCCCAGAAACATGGTGTGTCCAGGCAGGCCGTGTGTGCAGCCGGTCCTGCTGCCACCAGTGAACTTTTCAATAGCAGCTCTGAATTCCCTCCTTGGAGCCATGGAAAACCTTTAGATGGGCCACGAAGCTAGCTTGCACCTTATTATTGAAGGATGTAACATGAAACTGCTGCCTTCTCCCAGCATACCTTTTTTCTTTACTTTATTTGGTTAATAAGAGTGATGGCCTGAATTATGAATTTGAGAGCTAGACCAAGATTCAGCTTTCTCATCTCCCAGGGCATTGGATTTGGTAGAGCAGTTTCAGCCCATCTCCTCACTGATGGAACCAGTTTTCACAAAAATGTAATCCACAAAACTGGAAAGACACAGCATTACTGGACTGTAGTAGTATGGTGTGTTTTGTGCATGGGGGTGTCTTGGCGACAGCAGGGGACATACAGCTCACGTCATGCTGGGGAGGGGGGCTGGTTTGACCCTAGTGCACAAGACAGCTTCTCAGAAGACAAGGTTTGGAGGGATGGCACAGCATCCACGGCACGTATCCACACAGTTCCCTCCCAGATAGTTCCTAACTCCAAAAGCACCGAGCCCAGGGTTTTAGACAGCTGGTTCAACCAAAAAGTCTTCCCTCAACTCCTGCCCCACATCTCTGCCCATTCTGCAGGCGCTGTGCATGATGTGTAAGGGCAGAGAGCTACTAGAGGTCATCCAGTGCAGGTGCTGCAGAATTTGTCGCTGGATGGCATAGCACAATGCATGACACATACCCAACATTGCAGTCCTATTTCTTTGTATTAAAACAAGCCTTGCACCACACGAACACATTGTTCTCTGGGTTTTAATTTCTAAACCCACCACATTTTCAGGTCTACATCTTAACAAAATGCATATTTGAAGTGCATAAAATGCATATTTTATATCTCCAGAACCCTTAACCTCTGTAAAATATCAACTGACTAATTAAAACCGAACCAGCCAAAACCAAAAGTCAGAGTACTGAAGCCCAGTATCTAACACGTTAACTTCTCTTGATTTGTCTTGGTTAAAAGACCAAGAAAATCAAAACAGAGCCGTAATTACTGCTTTATTTGTGATATAACAGTAGAATGAACTGGTTTACAAGTAGTTATTTAATTTGATTTCTAGTTCGAAGATTGATTATGCAACCTTCATCAATGATTTATTTATTTGAAGTTCTTTATCAGTCATTTTAGCACCAAAGGCAAAGCCAGTTCTCCTGTGGGCAAACTTCAACGTAAGACTCACTGAAGTATTTATGGAATGAAATATTTACTTCATTTCTGGAACATGCAAAAATGTGCCTTCCACAGTGTGGAAAACCGTCAGATACTCCAAGTGCCTGATTTCATTGAATACACTGAACATTTATGTAAGGCAGAGTATATATGGTTATAGTTACAATAGCTACATCTGTAGCATACTTACAGATGTGACAAACTGTTCATGATGGGAATGAAGTGAAAACACAGTTTCTTTAAAAATTATTTATAATTATAATGACACAGCCTGTGCATTTTTGGCCTGTATTTACTGCATTTGCTATAAACTTGTCATGCATTTTCTGGTTTTCTTTTCTAGCTGCTGCTTCCAGCTCTGGCCTAGACATAACCATGCTTTGTGCAGCTACAGAAATAGTTTGTGTTCTCAGAAGGTTTATATGATCTTTTCCCTCAAACACAGAGGTGACAAATGCATTTATGCTTTGCGTTTTAACAGCAAAAAAAGGGAAGAGGAGGGCTGAGGCAAAAGTAGTCTACAGAAGATCAGAAGTGCCCAAAAGAGTTGAAAGATAAGTTTTTTTTTAAAACTGAGAAATCCTTTTTTACCCCAGCATTGTCACTGTGGCTCTTTATCAAGTCGAAAAGTTACATAAGATGATGGATTTTAGTAGTATTATTTGTCTTGACAGTTCCAGATGAAAGGAAAAACTCTGAGAGGCAGTAAGAGGAGGACTCTCTAGTTTCACCTAAGCATGGTTGAGAATGTTTTTAACCAGATCCAGTTTTAAAGGTTTTATTACACAGTTCTGTCACTGTTCATGAGAGAGGAGAGATAAGGGAACAGACTACCTTGCAGCCAGCCAGCCACTGAGCACGTATGGGAATTCACTGGACATTGATTTGACATGGGTAGGTACAAAATAGACCCTGTGGAACGACTGCGCCAGGACACAATAGTACAAGCCAAGGCCCAATATCCTACCACATTAAGAAACCGCGCTCCTTGTGCTTTACTCGATATAGGTCTGTTGTATTTGATACCAGAAGTAAATTGATTTTAGTGGAGAGACTTGAAAGTAAATAGCGTGTGCTCTGCTGGTAAATGCCACATCCCTGGTGGTGGCTATGTCCCTTGAGGAGGATTTCACACAGAGGGAAGGAGGGAGAGGTTGTGCCTTCAAAAGACTTTGCTGTGTAGGAGACTGGTAATGAGTAACACAGATTTGCTCCATACTCTACTGAGACAATTTCTTTCTGTCAGGAGAAGATGTTTTATAAATACACTTAGACTTTTTCTCTTAAATACAGTTGTAAGGAGAAATCCAGCACAGTTGGAGACACAAGGAAAGACAGGATCTCCCAGCACCATCCAGACAAAGCTATCTAACTTGACATCCCAGCAGGGGAAATGCCATGTACTTAATGCGGGCTTTCTCGCTCACTGTTATTGAAAGCCATTATTAGCTTGGAGAGAGAAAGTGGTTTGGCTGCATCTTTCACGGTACAATAACTCTGGTCAATTGGATTCTTGAAGCAGGCTTTCTAAAAAGTGTATCATTACTTCCTCTTGATTTTTTTGTGTCTGTACTCATTAACAAAATATATGAATAAGTACCCTGGGATGAAAAGAGAGGGAACTGCAACAACAACGATTTGCAGAATGCCACCAGGTTCAAACATCATTACTACCTTTTTCGAAGTCAGTAGAAGAGACGTGCCTTTGGGTAGAGACCGAAACTTAAGGTATATCACAGGCTGTCCCAAAACCTTTGGTGTGTTCCAAGTGCAGTAGGTATGTCTAAAGTTAATACATAGAGATGCACCTGGGCTAAGCCATGGCAGGAGAAAGTTGACCTTCCTGTGGAAGTCGGATCCATCTTCTCATGAGCCCACCCCACTAGGCTGGTCATTGCATGGGGAGGATGACCATCAATGCCTCCTCACTGGAATGAAGTACACAAGGCACAGTGGAGTCCAGCTGGGGACAGGCAATTGGATAGTGCAGAGCAGTGCTAGTGCTTGAATGCTGAAATGGTGTGGTGGTACCCAGTCTCTTGCCTGCCATATGTAAAATAGTAGAAAACTTCCTGAGCCCATCCCGCACAAAACGTAGTCACTATTTGGTCTCTGATGGGAAAATGTTAGCATAAGCAAAGGGCTTTAGGCCAAGGAAGACTGATAATGCTTCTCCCTAGTCTCCCCACCTTTGTAATTAAAAGGGGAAATGAAAAAAAGGATTTAGATTGTATTGAAAGAAAAGGCACCAGGGAGCAGATTCAATTTTTGAGTCATCACAGAAATTCTCTAAAATTCAATTACAGTGATGTAGATCTGACATAGGATGTATTATCATAGTACCCTAGAGAAGGTCAATAAAGTGTATGGTAAGATCTCTGCAAGATTTCATCAGGACTATAATATAGATAAGCCTCATTATTTCACATGTTTTGCAGCTGCTCTAACTTAATTTTCAGGGATGCCATCATATAATTATCAAAGATGATTAAATTTTATGCCCCCAGATCTTGCAGGTTATGTCTACAGGGAAAGAGTTCAAACCTATTATATAATAGCGAAGATATAATTAGACTCTGGAGAGTGAATAAATAAATCACACTAAGCAAAAAAGGGCAACATATCTACCAACAGACCAGCACATTTACAGCTGAAGTTAATGTCATATGATGAAAAGACCAATTTAAAGTACTGCAAATTTGCAGGTATTTCATAGAGCCTTGACTTTTAACCATTTACCAGTAAAATATCTCTATTCCTTTAGATACAAAGTCTGTCCACACTGACTGATGTTTTCATCTTCTCTACAAATACAGATGGGCCACAGTGACTTAATATTGCATGTGTGGGCCAGATTTTGCCTCCAGCGCTCACCATGGAATTGCAACTGTACAAGTTTTATGTATATTTAAATTCACATTAAGTTCACAAGGGAAAAAATGAGAGAGATTGGTAGTGGGGTTATTTTGTCTAACCGCAGGTGCTTAGTGCCATCTGACATGCCCTCAATATCTGGCACATCTGAATGGGGCTGGCAGGTAAGACACAAGACTTGTGAGAGAGGTCTGCTCCCTCATGAAATAGCAGCTGAAGGCAGGGGGGCATGGTGGGATCTAAAATGACTGTAGATGTCATGTTTTAGCAAGTTAATTTTTTCCTGAGGGGTTATTTAGCTGCAGAGTTTGATCCAGTGCCTGCCAAAGGACCCAGGTGTTTTGGTCACTGGGCTAGGTCCCGAGACAATTTTAATCATCAGCCTGTGTGGGTCAGGGATTTAACACAGGACTGTCCATAGTCTATAGGACTGTCCATAGTCTATAGGACTGTCATCAGTCTATACCTTTTGTGTGGTAAGGGAATAAATTAAGAATTGCTGATTGTGGTAACCTCACCTTGAAAAAATGTGGTGGGAATAGTGGCCAAGAGATGATGGAGGTGGAATGTGCAGAGACTGAAAAGACCGACACATCGGTGAGTGGAGAGAAACGCGGATGATGCTAGCTGTCTTTTCTGCCTGTTTGAAGATAAGAGGCCAGCTGATGCCAATGAAAAGCGTGCACTGAAAACTGAGGAAAATACCTTGTATTTGGAAATTTCATGCCATAATATTGAGTTCTTTAAGCCATGTCTGAAGCAACAGGTGTCAACCACTTCCCAGGCAGGAGAAGTCTCCGCACCGCTCAAGATGGCTATGTCTGCGTGTCAAAATCTTACCACACAGAAGCTGATTTACCGCTGGACTGTACGGTCTGCCATCCCCCTTCCAAGTGCTTGGCACAGCCCTGGGGTGTAGGAGCACCTGCATGGCTATGCAGCCTGACCCAGGCCCTTGGCAGCCCCGACGGCCGGTCTGGATCAGGCTTGCTTTCACCAAATGCATTTTCTTGGACAATCCTCTGTTGGTTCATGAATTTCCTCGGGGCAGCTGTGCCTGCTGCATTTGCAGTGTGAGGCGAGGGGAGGATGTTTAGAGCTTCTGGGGGGAATTCAGGGAGCCTTGCGGAAAATGCAGCTTTTGTAATGAAGTGTAGATTTCTTTGTGGATTTAACGGGAGTACAGCTGGTGCTGCTTGGATGAGGCGTTTCTGAGAAAATGACTAATTAATCATTGCTAGTTATGTCCAGACTGTTTACATTTCAGCTTGTTGCACTACAGTACAACTCTGATAAAGTAGAGATGTTAAGGGCAGTTCAAACCATTCTCATTATAAGCTAGGACTTCTAGTTTTTTTATGTCTCAGAACACCACTTTTGCCTCTGGTACTATGTGGATAAAACCCACACAGCAAAACCCGTTCTGCTGTGAACTCTTTAGTGATGCTGGGCCAGCATTACAGTTCCCATTGCCACCACCTCAGTTCTCACTCTTTTGGCACTGGCTGCGGTCCTTATCTGAATGACTTATTCCACCTCACCTCTCTGCAGAGCCCTCTGCACTGCTTCCCAAACCCATGCACCTCCCCAGTCCCCCATCACCTCTCACTGTAGTAAGTACCTGCATCTGATGTCTTCCCCCCATGTCCCCTCCACTAAAATCTCATCCAGTCTCCATCCTTCTTCCCAGCTCCCATTCCCAGTCTTGCTACCCAGCTCCCAGTCCCAGTTTCCCTCTCCGTCCTCAGTCTCCAGTGTTCCCTCCCAGGTTTTTCTCCTAATCTGCTTTGCATGCCCACCCCTTGCCCACTCTGAATTCAAATCATTCTTTTTCTAGGCTTCCCGAGCACTAGCAAGGTTGTTGAGATTGCTGAGTGTGGTCTTCCAGTGCCAGAGCACTCTTATTACCTACCTAGAGAACAGAATTTGAAGTGTGGTGCCCTGGAGGTGATGGAAATGCCTACTTTAGTCTAAAGCAAGAGGGTAGAAAAATGTGCAGGAAGACCCAAAAGCCCAAGAGCAAAAAATGTTTCTAAGATTTTTAGAAAATGAACAGGCTGGGAGTGATTTGTAACTGTATTTAAAAGAGGAGTAATGTTCCTAGTACTCCTAGAATGGCTTTCCATCAAGAATCTCAAAATATGCCAGTCACTAGCAAAGCCTAACAGTGCTGCTGCAAGGACAGCATAGGCTCCATCAAGCCAGCAGGTCACAAGCTGCAGAGGTAGATGCAGAAGCCAGAGTTCTCACTTCACGGGGTACTCTGTAGGACTAGCTCAGAAAAATTATGGTACAATATTTAGTATTTTTATTCATGTAAAAGAAGCATAGCAAATTGCCTGCAGTGTTTACCTGGGTATCATTTTGCATGCTCCCTTAGTGTGAAAATAATGCGTGGGTATGTTTAAATTAAATGATGTATTTGTGCATGCAAATTAGGTTTCTTACACATAGGCAGAAGTCTCCTCAGATGTTGTATGTGCAATTTAAGAAGCAGCTTTGAACATTTGGCCCTGTATTTGCCCAAAGGAAAGAAATCCAGTATATTAAGATTACATTCTTCTGTGCCCAACCTTAGCAGTTCATAGAGCATGTTGGGTCACTGACTCTGTTAAGCATTTAAATTAACTTTTCTTAACAATTACAGTAATTAAGTCTCTCCTAAACTACAAATTAAGATCATTTGGATGCATTATAGAAGCAAAGGTGGCATTAGCAGGGGGGGAGGAAACAAAAAGTTTACCAAGTCTTCAATTATTCATAATTTTACAGACAAGTTTGAGTTTTTGCAGACCAGGCTGTGCTGTTGCTGTGGGTGTGCAGGGTGAGGCGTCTCTGCAGTACGTCCTGGCCACCATCTCTGTTCCTGCCACTCTCCCTGCTCTTTGCGTAGCCTCTTCTGTAAGGTCTTTCTTAGGTACGCCAAAGTGCTGGTGAGTTTGTCGTGGCTTAAGCTTCTTGTATCCGTACAATTTGTTGACATCCTCTACCTCCCCGTCTCTCTGAGCACTTGGTTGACTGGTGAGCAGCTGTCTTGCTCCAGAAGTGAGTCATGACATGGACTACTATATAAAGCACTAAGATAATGGGGGAATTTGGGCTTAAATACAAGCTTGAGCCTCAAATGAATATGGCAGTACAGGTAGAGCCATTACGAAAGCAACTTAATTTTTGTTTGTCCAGCATCTACCACAAATAAAGTCCAGATATCCTGTGAACTTCTGGATTAGACCTGCATAATATTTGGCCAGCAAACAATTCATTTGGCTTGTTGGTCTTTGTGGTTAACAGAGTAAAACATCTGGGTAGTATTGCAACAGGAAGGCGAAGGACACCAGAACATTGCAAAGGGAGTGGGTGGAAAGAGAGAAAAGGGTGTACTGCAGCTGGAGAATTTCATTTCAGATCATTAACAGAAGACAATTGCTTTCTACCTTTGAAGGATATAAAAACAAGGGAGGCATTTCAGACCCTGCATAAGCTGTAGAAAGAAAACGTCCAAAGGAGACCCTTGGAAGAGTTTAGCCAGTATTTACATAGTGAGAAGTCAGTATTAAGGTAAATCAGCCAGCATGGATGCTGAAGTGAGCGGCACAAGTGAGATCTGTCAGTCCAGCCTATGTTACCATGCACCAGGTATGACCTCATGACCCTCATTCTCTCTTCCCAAGTTTAACATTTTGTGAATGTGTTTTCAAAGTCAATTCAAGATACAAACAGAGGGCCAGACTGGCTCCCATATCTTTCTCTTCAGGCACAAGATCTTAAGACATCTGTGCAGGCTGCCAGCACAGAGATGTTTTCTTCTGTCGTTGAACAGTAGTTGCTTCAACGGTAGCTCATTGACTTCACGGAAGCTATTTACATGCTCACTGATGTTACTGAGGAGGCTTTCCCAGAGCAATCAAGACCACGGGCCAGAGAAAGCATATAAAAATGCATTGGTTTAAAAAAAATCTTTGGCTGCTGCCAACACCTCAATCCAGTTTTCTCTATCTATCTCCACCCTTTAGTGTAAAAAAAAAAGAAATAAAGAAGATGAAAGCCTTTAACCAGCAAGTAGTGAAAATTCTTGGCGTAAACCCCCAGTTTAATTCAGGCCCTACGTACCAACGGAGTGCTTTGAATACTGTGGTGTTAGCTGTGCTGGAAAGGGAAACAAACTCACATGCCTCTCACACAGCTACATACACCTTCTATCCTGAGGATATTTTTCCAGGAATTAGCATTTTAAAATAACCTTGGATAAAGCTTTGGACTCCTTTTGGGAGAGGATCCCAAGCAGCTTGGTTGGTACATTGTAGGAACTAAAGGCAAGGTAGGGAAGGTGGGTTGTGGTCTGAGAGAAGTAATGAACTGCTTCAGGACAAACAGAACTGGGATCCTACCTCTGAGCAAACACATGGCCTTACAGTTCACCTTTAAAATGGAAACAAGAAGGGTATTTGGAGAACAGCCTGTCAGTGAGTAGATAGTGCAGATGGTGGCGTCACCCATGCCTCCTGACTACATGGTAACCTTAAATCATCTGCACTTGTAAGGAAGTATTATTGCGAGGCTGGGATTGGTCTTTTTAACCAGCTGACAGTTTGAATTTATTATGTATTTTGAAGGTTAGTAATACACCACAGTCATACATTGCAGGTGATACAATACCATATTAAAATATTAATCAAATCTGCAAACCATCTACATTCATGAAGGCAAGTAATCTGCCAAGGAAGAAGTTATAAACAAAATGGAAATTCATTGCAATATTTTTTAAAAATGTGCTGTAAGCACATATTTGGAAAAGCATCCTGAATACTTCCTCTTACTACAAGCTTCCTAGATTAAAGATGCATTACATAAATTAAGAGTAATAAAAGTGTAATTGATTTTAAGGGATGTGAATTTAAACTCTCCTGTCACTCTGGAGAAAGAGCATGGACACCAGTTGAGTATTGAATGGAATGGGATATTCTAGACCTAGAAATTTGTTTTGGCCAGACTTATGACCTAGGCCTCTTTGATTTTTTCCACCACTTAAGTGACAAATTGTGACATCATTGTGGTTAGTTTTACCCATAATTTTATGATTCAAATTTCAATTAGATTTTGGGTTTGAACCAATGGCTCAAATCACCACCAATTTAGAAACCTCATTTTAAAAGATGTTTATAAGGTCAAAATCGTTCATGCCCTGTTCGTAATTTTTTATTAAAGTCGAGTGATGATCATGTATTTTATATCAAAAAAATCTATGACGATCAAAATGGTAACAAATGCTTAAAAAAATGCTCAGTTACCCCTTTTAAGCAATTCCTCCAAGTCAGATTACTCCAGTGTTTTATTCAACGCTTACATACATCAGAGAAAAACAAACTCCAAGCTGAGAGCCTCCTGGTTTATGCCAAAAGCAAGGCATTTACAGGCTCAGGTCATGCTTGAAACATCTACAAATAATTCTTGCAAGTTAATTCACTTTTTAGGTGGCTAAATGACCTTAGTATCCTGTAGCTGTTTGAAGAGGACAAATGTTAACTAAAGAATTCCCTCACGTAGCTCTCCATAAGTGTAACAGTGAAATATATTCTTTAATATGCTGGTGAATATGGCTCTTGCCAGGTGGCAGGGCTTGCTGTGGTCAGATCAAGTTTCAGATAACTTCTGAGGGATGCAGCCTGATCCATCAAAAGTGGAGGCTGCCAGGTAGGATGGTTCAGGCACCTCCAATGCCTACTACTTCTTGGTTTTCTGCTCAGATTTCGTCAATTCTAGTGGTATAAGAAATGCATTATTTGTGCTACTTAAAAACACCAGATAAGTGCCCCTCTGGCAATCAAGTGTGAAACTTCTGCGTTCATGGGTGTCCTACAGGGTTTCAGTTACCTGTTTGGACAGGAAAGCTTATGGCTTTTGTTGAGGAAATCAGAAGTAAAGTGTTATTGAATAATTTGGGTCTTATACTCTTATTGGTTTATTTTTGTGTGCAAACCGAGTATAGGAAGTCACCAGATGAGTATGACAGCGCTGGAGACTAACTTGGCCTGACTGGCAGGGGTTACACAAGATAAGGCAGAATTAGGCATCTGGGACTGAATTTAAAGAGTTACTTAAATTACTTTGCAAGTGCAAACTACAGTATTCTGTTTAATTATACGCTAACGTACTGTGCTTTTTACTAGACTTTGCCTCCTCTGCTGTAATGTCTAAACAAGTGAAACTCCTAATCATAAGAGCTGTCAAAGGTAGAGGCAAAGGGATGCAAGGGAAGGAGCATTTTCACACTTCAGGCAGCTGAGTGCTGTCCTGGAAACCCTGCCTCTGACACAACCTTGTCTCAGGGGCTCCCTGCCTTATTATCCTGCTTCCCACGAGATGTGCAATACAGGCCTGACAGAGCGATAAGCTCTTGTGCTGGCTGCTGCTGAAGTCACTGCAAGCTCCTCTGGAATATATCAATTGCTGTACACGGTGATGTAGCCTGAAAAATCAGTCCTAAGGCATTTGAAATCAAACATCTGAAATTATTGGCCATATTTGATCATCATTTCTCCTCTGTCTCCCTCCCTTTTCTATTAAATCAGACTAACACCACCCGTTTTAGAGAGAAGTTGAAGATACAATCAATATTGCTTGTAAAGCTCTGGAATATTGAGTGTTTTACAAGAGACATCCATAATATCTTGGCAACATCCATAAGACAGTTAATACATGTGTAGCAGGGCTTGCTGTTGTGTCATTAATAATGTTCATGCTTGCACATTGCATAAGGAAGAAAAAAAGGGCTGCTATAAGAGCTACCTGTTCCATGTACATTGACTGGGGCAGGTACACCTCCAGTGTCTGGGGACGGAAGTTGCAGAGGCAACCTTCACTGTGGGCATACCATGAATTCTGGCTTTGCCACATCAATTCTGGTCTCGTACTGTGTCCCCTCTTCCCTTCACAGGCATGCATGTGGGTACCTAGGTCCAGCCATATGGACCCAAGAAGCTTGCAAATTTTAATTTCAGATCTCAAAAGAAAAAAAATTAAAAAATAAACCATCCTTTGAAATTATATTGACCTTTGGTCATTCACAGTTTTCTCTGTCCCTCTCTCCCTCTGCAAGTTTTCCCTCATCTTGTTCTTCTTGCTAATTCTCATCACTTTCTTCTCCTTTTATTCTAATGCTCCCATCCTTCTAGCCTGTCATTGTCCCCTTCTCTTCTTTGTTCCCTCCAACCTAACCACTGCCCCGTGCCTTCCTCTCTTCCTTTCCTTCTTTTCTTACCTCCCTCCACTCACATTCATGTTTCTTCATAGCTCTTGTATTCTTCCCGTGCACCAGAGATGGGCCATTAAAAGCATTGGAGGAAGATTGCTCTTCCTTTGAGATCGGCACTACAATGCCAATAACACTAACAAGAAATAATTACAGGGAGTAAAGTTTTTCCAGTTTCCACAGTGTTGGAGCACATTCACTGCATTGGAGAATCAAATAACTCACTTCTCATTGTGAAAATGCAAATAGCAATATTCAGAGACTTATACCTCTCTCAGATTGGTGTGGATAGTAGCAAAAAGCAAACTACAAATTTTCCTTTCTCCAAAATGTAAATCCTTAAGTCAAAATCTGGGTTATGCTAAGGTTTCCTAATGAAAGACTTTGCTAAATATTAGCATAGGCAAAATTGCTCCCTTTCCTCTGTGACTAAGGAACTTGTAGTCTGACTTTTCAGAACTGTTACTGTCTCTGACAATTTGATACCAAAGATAGATGCACTGATAAATTTGGACTGTTTTGAAAAGAGAGAGAAAATACAAGGTCAGCTTGCATTGTTGTCTTGATTTTGGACGGAACATCAGCATGTGTGTAAGTATGCATGACTGACTTACATTGAATATATATATATCCTAAGGGCTCCCCTAAGTGTTAGGGTGATAAAGAAACTGTCTGACATTGGCATCTTCTGTGTTGGATGATTTCACCAGAGAAATTCTGAAATTAAATAAGATAGGCAAGAACATCAAAGATGAAGATGGAAGAAATCTCTCATAGTACTGCAAAAGTTTGGAACAACAAATAACAAACGCAGAAGCATCAGAGATTAATGTTCTTTAATATCCATAGTTCTCTCCCCTCCCCAATTACAACACCTCACAAAATTTGACAAAGTTTTAGAAATATGAATATTTTAGAAATAGTTTTAGAAATATGAATATTCATATTTTAGAAAGAAAGAAAAAGAAACCAACCATTTGACAAATGTCTTGTCTAGAGAATATGCATCAAGGAATAAAACTAAATGAAACTATATGGAAAGACTTTGGTAAACCAAATAATTTTACAACAGTAAGTACAGAAACGTCAATGCTTAGAAAAGGACAACATATATGCAAAAGTGAAAAATTGCAATGCAAAATAATACATGCGAACAAAGATAGTGCGGAGAATGAAGCTACAAATCCAGATTGAAATATAGTGTAACACAGCAAATATCCACTGATCTCTGGTTTAAAATTTTATATCCAAAGTCTAGCTCAAAAGAGCTTGAGCTACTGACTGTCCTAGCATCCAATCTTTTTATTACATTAATAACAAAACTCCAGTAGACATTTGTAATAATGGAAGAGGCCTCTTAAGAGTACGTTCAATACAAGATCCTACAACAGTGCATCTCAAGTGTCCTGTACGCGCCCTTCAGCTTAGCTCTTTTGTAGGTTACTCTCTTCCCTTGGCTTTTCAGACCTTTGAGAAGGTGTTGTCTTTGGATCCATCCTCCTGTGTTCTCCAAAGCCCGCCTGAGGTTTTGAAAGACTGTTAAGAAAATATCATATAACATATAAAGTATTCTCTCTCAGCAACAAGGGAAAGGGTGGTTTCATTTGGTTTTGGTTTAACTACTTCTACTGTAGTTGGCACGAGGTCTTCCTTCTAGGAAAGGAGTCATGATTAATACATTTGTTAATTACATACATTCTAGAAGGCACAGAAATATGTTGTTAATTATTTCAAATATTTATTGCAAACATAAGAGCATGGTTACTGTTGGTGTTCGAGCTAAGCTAATTGCTTCGTAATCTTTAGATGCTTGTTGCCTTCCTTGTAGAAAGACATAATTCTGAAAATTAGAAAAATATTTAAGAGAGCTAGCCTGGAATAGTCTGCCTAAGGATTTGGAAGAAGTGCTCCAAATGCTACATAGGGTTTTGTGACTATTGGTAATCAGCTTCAGTTCCCAGATATCTGTGAGGCTGGGGGCTTGTAATGAGTCCACTGGAGAAGTGAGTCAGGAAAATTTGAAGAATCTCTGAGAGATACCGTTTGAAATAAACCAAACATTTCTGGCTGTAGGAAACCTTTTTCAGACTAGTCTCTATACAAACCAGGACCCATGTGTGTTTTCTCAGACCTAATAAAACAATAATAAAACAATGCAGCAACTGAAAGGGAGTGCTGTGGTTCACGAACAGAAGAGAACCAGTGAAGGGCAGAACTTACTTGCTAACCATATGGAGGTAGAAAGTGTTGGGGGAGAAGGGCTGAGGGTGGTGGTAGGTATTGCAACAAACCTGACTGAGGGGACTGGGTGGATTATGAAGAAAAGGAAGAGGGTTAGAAGCCCTGGATGAGCACACTCACCTGTAGTCATCAGTTTAACATCAGTGAGTCCAGCCTTTGAAGCAGGTGGGATACTAATGGAAGATGGAAGCCCATTGCAGGTGTGTGCTTGCAATTCTGTGTTTTCAGAAATAAATGTAAGCTCTGGGAAAGAGGCCCTTTATCAAGCACACCCCCAGAAAGTGCTGCCTTTTCATTCCTAGGATGTTCTGTTCAATTATTTTACTTTTCCTTCTTACAGTATTGTTGTGGTTTAACCCCAGTTGGCAACTAAGCACCACACAGCCGCTCACTTACCCTCCCCTGGCCCCGGGATGGGGGAGAGAATCAAACAAAAAAGTCAAACCTGTGGGTTGAGATAAAGGCAGTTTAATAGGACAGCAGAGGAAGAGAAAATAATAATAATAATAATAATGATAAAAGAATATACAAAACAAGGGATGCACAATGCAATTGCTCACCACCCGCCGACTGATGCCCAGCCAGTCCCCGAGCAGCGATCGCTGCACCCCGGCCAACTCCCCCCAGTTTATATACTGAGCATGATGTCATAGGGTATGGAATAGCCCTTTGGTCAGCTTGGGTCAGCTGTCCTGGCTGTGCCCCCTCCCAGTTTCTTCTGCACCTGGCAGAGCATGGGAAGCTGAAAAAGTCCTGGAGTTAGTGTAAGCACTACTTAGCAACAACTAAAACCTCAGTGTGTTATCAGCATTCTTCTCATACTAAATCCAAAACACAGCACTATGGCAGCTACTAGGAAGAAAATTAACTCTATCCCAGCCAAAACCAGGACAAGTATTTTTCTCTCTTTGCCATTAGTTTTGCAACAAGATGAACATCACAACTGCTGGGAGACAAAAGAGGTCTTTAGACAGCTCAACTTTAGGTATAAAGCAGATGATTTTCTACCACAAAAGGAGAAAGGATCTCCAAGGACCAAAGTGTCTCATAGTCCTCTCCTTCTCCTCCTTGTGTCACCATCTCTGGACACAAGTGTCCTGCACCACAGGGGTAGGGGAACACCAGCCCCTGCAGAAAAGGGAGAGGACGCAAAATGCAAAAGGGAGAGACCCATCAGCCTTACTTAGTTGATGACAGCAGCAAGAACGCACACAAGGTAACCCCACTCTCTGTTTTAGACATGTAGTGCAGGCACTTTTCAAGCCACCCTACCTCTCCCATGACTTGAGGGAAGACACAGGCCCTTTGGATAAACCTAATGAATATTACAGTGACATACTCTGCCCTTATGCTGCCTCTGACGTGACCGAAGGTAGGGTGGAAGGTTGACTACGTGACAACAGATATCCATGTGCCACAGGGTCCTCCGTCCTGATAGAAAAGGTAAGCAGTAAGAAGCCTCACAAGTCCAGATGGCTGAGTCCGTAGGTTATCATGACCCAACCCTCCTTTCCTTCCTTGTGGCCACATATACTTATTTTGGCACTGATGCTTGCAACTCCCCTCGTTCCAGCTGGGTGCTCAAGGTAGGAATTTCAGACGTGTCAGAGAGGGTAGGTGGACACATGTGGATGTCATAGGGGCTGAAAGGAGGAGTTAATCCTTTCAGCCTTGTCCTGGTTTCAGCTGGGAGAGAGTTAATTTTTCTTCCTAGTAGCTAGCATAGTGCTGTGTTTTGGATTTAGTGTAAGAAGAATGCTGATAACACACTGATGTTTTAGTTGTTGCTAAGTAATGCTTAGACTAGTCAAGGACTTTCTTTTTCAGCTTCCCATGCTCTGCCAGGTGCGCGAGAAACTGGGAGGGGGCACAGCCAAGATAGTTGATCCAAACTGACCAAAGGGCTATTCCATACCATATGACGTCATGCTCAGTATATAAACTGGGGGGAGTTGGCCGGGGGGCAGCGACCACTGCTCGGGGACTGGCTGGGCGTCGGTCGGCGGGTGGTGAGCGGTTGCATCACTTGTTTTTTTTTTTCCTGGGTTTTGTTTCTCTCTCTCTCGCGCGCATTCTCCTTTTCATTGCAATTTTATTACTATCATTATTATTGTTATTTTATTTCAATTATTAAACTGTTTTTTATCTCAACCCGCGAGTTTTCTTTTGCCCTTCCGATTCTCTCCCCCATCCCACCGGGGAGGGGGAGGGTGAGCGAGCGGCTGTGTGGTGCTCAGCTGCCGCCTGGAGCTAAACCACGACAAGCCTGATACCTGATGCCAAGCATCAACGTGACAACTTAAAAAAACACTCTCATTTTGGAGGCCCTTTGGCAAAGGTAGCTCTACTTTTTCTTTCATACTTACTTTTCCACTGTGACTGGGTCAGCAAAAGATTACCTTTTTTTCACACAGGTCTTTGCCACTGCAAAGGGCACACACTCAGCATCCCTGCCGAGCAGCTCCTCTGGGCCAGCTGTCAGCCCTGGTAGGATGTGGACTTCAAGATCAAACCATGAGGAGTTCACTCAGAGGCAGGACCTTGGGCACCCGTATTTCATTGCGATTTTACCCTAGGCATGGCCTGGGTGCCTGGAGATCGGCAGGGCTGCTAAACAGCTGAGAGCACATTCTGGTTGTGGCTTTTGACTGCCTTCTGCTTAGAAGACTGGGAGGAACAGAAGAATGAAAAATAACCTAATTTAAGTTAAAGATATAA
Organism: Balaeniceps rex; assembly: GCA_013401315.1. NCBI lineage: Eukaryota > Metazoa > Chordata > Aves > Pelecaniformes > Balaenicipitidae > Balaeniceps > Balaeniceps rex. Next base: position 88,969 of record VYZW01003620.1, on the reverse strand, counting down.
AACATAAAATCCTCTGGTGCCTCTCATACCCATGATGATAAACCATCCTCAGAAAAAACATCTTGCTCCAGAAGTTCTGGAACTAATGAATCCTGGTTTCCTACAGATTTGTGTCCTGTGGGTTGACTGATTTGTGTGGTCTAAGAAGATGTATGCTTTTTGGGTGGCTGGAGAACGTGTGAGGTCTCTCTCTCTCTCTGTGGATTTGTTGCTTTCTCATAAGGTACGTTCACATTGTGCTTTCCCCAAATCTGGGCTACAAATTGGGGATGACTGTCTTTAGCCAGCTGCTTACCGTTACAGACTTCAGAGGACGTATCTTTGTTGGCCAGTAGATTCAAAAGTTGTTAGGAGGGAACACAGACATCGCATGAGCCTTGTTTCCACAGGAAGCGGGGCTAAAAAACTATAAACTATTGTTCTCTTTCTGCCTTCTGCTCCACACTTTTTTCTGTCTTTCATGGTCCTGCCACCTTTGTCTCTTCCCAGGAATGGATGCACCTTTTGGGCTGTAGGGAGGGAACCTCATTCCTAGTTTATTCCATCATTTCCAGTGAACCTGCCCTGCTCAGCTATTACTGCCTTCATGCTTGTCTCTCATATAACCTCATCTCAGAAAGGAACTAAGTCCAGGAGCAATTCACCTGCTGCTAAGAGAAGCAGCCGCTTCGAAGGTCAGCCAGGCTTAGCCATGTTTTCTCTGTGTTCTTGTGATACCAGCCATAACCTTTTCTTCCCTGCAGGTAAGAAGGAAGCAACTTGCCATGTAGCCCAGGGTCAGTCTTTGACAACTGGAACCATTGAATTGAATATCCTTCTTAATAAAATGAAAAAATGCCCAATTATCATTTAATGTTGATTCATAACATGGAGTTTGGTATGCATTAGATAAGAACAAATGTACCCCTGTTTTCAATGCACACATTTGTCCAACAGTATGGTGACTGTCAGGTCAGCTGTAAAGTTACAAGAACAGCATATACCAGAATACAGATTTTATGAATCTTGTATCCCAACGAAGCTGAAAGGTCTCCTTTGAGAAATATTTTCCACTAATCTACCAAGCACTCTCAGCTTTCCATACTACATGTTGGATGCTCACAAAAATAGTTGTAATGAAGATGTTTCTCCTTTTATGACCTCTGAGTTAACTGCTCTAGTTGTAATCAAGCCATTTGCAGGTGTGCTGTTTTTTTCACATTTCATTTATTTTCAATTCAGTGTTAAATAATGTTGTCTGAGTAGGTTATTTCACATTTTCTGATTTTAAGGAACACTGTCTTTGCAGAAATACTGGCAATTCCCTCAAGCAGAGCTAGTTGACAGCCAGAATTTGCAACCTTTAGAAAGCTCAACAGTACAAGAATATTTCTGGTTTGCTTTGGAAGAAAAGAATCAGTAGTTCAGAAAGGTAGCTATGACATTTTCAATTTGAAAAACATTGAAGTTATTCCTTTAGAATCTGCTAAAAGCAAGAGGGAGCTGTGTGTGCCCTGGGCTGCCCACAGCTCCCGGGGACCCAGTGATTCTTGGTGTCTCCCATGCTGTCCCGCCCTGACAGAGTCCTCCGAGGGGTCCCTGAACCTTCTGCTGAAGGGTAGGAAAGTGAGGTGGGCTTTAGAGGAGTCACCCCAAATTCCCTCAAAATCCAGGTATTTGTGCAGAATAGTTTGTTTTTGACATACCAACATTCGCTGAAGTGAACCAAGTTCAATCATCAGACCTCCCCATCGTCCCTTCTACTCCCGGGAGCTTCCCAGAAGCGTTCCCCTGCTCTGCGCCCCAGCGTCCGGCTCCCCTTCTCCGAGCCAAACCTGTTAAAAACCTTCTTTTCCTCCTGTTCACCAGCAAAACCCGAACTCAGCAGGAGCGGGAAAGGGATGCGGGGCTCCCCCTCATCCTGCGGTGCACCTCTAGGTGGGGTAGGCGAGTTTCCGCAGCCAGCGGAGCGCGCTCCGGCGCCCGCGGCTTTGCGAAACTTCCCCAGCAGAGAGCAAGCGGGGAAGGAGAAGTTGTTGGGAAGCCCCTGTGAGCCTGCAAAGGGAGCGCGGGGCCGGCAGCTGAGGGCTTTGGTGCGTTTGGGCTCCCTGGGACCGAGCTGGGGAACATTCATGACAAGCTCTGCGAGAAGAGGAGACGCGCGCTGGCTGTGCCCAAGCCTCGGCACCTGTGAGAGCCCGACCAAGTGGTTAGCCCGGGTCCTGTACCCACCACAGGACCTCTTCTCCGGGCTTCAGCGGTGGTGAACCCATCTGCGCAAGGTAGAAGGTAGGCTTGTGTCGAGTGTGTTTGCTGCTTCTCCCCAAAGCCGGCGTGGCTCTGGTACGGGAGCCACTCTGTCGTGGGGATGTCACTGAGAGCTGTGGCTGGAAATGATGTTGGTTTTAGGTTTCGTTTGAACGAGATCTACCGTTCAGTGAGTTCCTCTGCGCCTGGCATTGGACTAAAGAACTGCTTTTTTTCTGTGAATGCTAGAAAGTAGCTACAGTTCCTGGTAGCATCTTTGATTAAAAGCTAAAGTTTCCTCACATCGCATGTGGTTTACACTTTTTTATTATTAAAAGTACTGATGTTCTGACCAGTTCACAAACTCTAGAGGATCCAGCAGGTTTTTTTATTTGAGTGGAAGTAGATATTTCTCCAGAGGATAGTGGAATTGCTGTTTTGGATTTTGTGTTAACATTGCAAACTAATTTGCCTGTACGTTTTAAACTGCTACTATACTTTTGAAATCATGACCAACGCTGTAAGATATCGCAGCATCGGTAGTGTTGTGGCTGACTGCATATACATGTGAATACATGTTTGTAGCATGCTGATTTTTATTTTCCCTGCTTCCACAATCTCGCTGTAAAAGGGTGCTGTGGGACTGAGGTCCGGAGAGGAAAGCAGGCTGCTGCCCACTCCGAGGAATGCCTGGGTAGCAGTGGCATCGCATACCTGCTCCAAGCAGGTATGCTATAGCTGTACGTAGTGCTGGAGTAGCTTTGAAATGCCCAGCTCAGCTACCTCTGGGGAAGCAGAGAGCTCAGCCAAGGCTACAAAACCTACTCCAACAGTAAAGTGGCCTGCGTGAGCCTTGCACAACTGTGAAAGACTGTCATTGGTACCGAGCTGGGTGTTTTTAGCTGCTGCTGCCATGGCTACAGCACTGATGCCGTGGATTAGAAAAAGTGCAGCTAGACACTTGTATGCCTAAGAGAAAAAGTGTTTTCATTTTTGCAACCAGCTGAGCTTTAGATATTACATGAAGGGGCTCTGGATAGCACTTCAGATCTGTCCCCCATGGGATGATGGGTGAGATCCTCATCTAGTGCAACAGTGCCAAGGAGCTTAGCGATCACCGCCTCCTTGGGGTACCACCCAAAACCTCTTTGTATGCCTCAAGCTACAAGGAAAGCTTTCACACCTACGGCTGCTGTTCATTGGAATAGACAAGGCCTATGGCTACTGCTGCCACTCCTTACAGCAGAGGCGGGAGATGATGTTGTACACAGCAGTTTTGAATGATAGGTCTTGAAATGTTTTGGGCAAATGGTGGAAATCTCTGGCAGCTCTATAAGAAAAATCATGGGAGACTGCAAATTTTAAAAGGAAATTAATGTGATTGTGTGAAGTGGAGTCAAGTCCCATGACTATGATCAGGATTACTCAGTTCTTTGTTCTTCTTGGTCATAAATGTCTAAGATGTAGAAACTGAAAAGAAAGTTCAGGCATCCTCTATCAAAGAGCAACACTGATAAGAAAATAATGTTGAAACTAAATAAAACAAGAACAATAAAATTAAGGAAATATATTATATTCATCAGCAGCCAGTTTGGCTCCACACCACTCAGAGGGAACAATTTCACTTTCCGGTAAGCTCCTGTGAGCCCAATTTCACTGGAGATGTCTGACAAGGGTGAAACTTTTACGAAAGCTTGGCCCAGCTCTTTTGGTTGGTAGGGTACAGCATAGTTGTGTTCCTGTTTGCAATAATGTAGTCTGACTCCAACAAAGAGCTCAGATGAGAATGTCCCCAGAAAAAGCCAGCAGGCTTTTTTTTTAGTAGATAGATAGCTTTTACAGAAAATAGGCATTTTTTTCTCTATTGCAGCTAGAAGGAGGTCGTCTCACTGATGATTCTCACTGAACTGCATGCAATTTTACCACAGAGGTGTTTAGGATTCCTCTGAAAATGGCTTCACATGAAACATTTCAACTTTACATGTAAGGGTGACATTTCTTGGAGGACTGGAATATTTTGACAGAGTCTACAGTTTCTGATTGAACCCATATAGCTGTGTTAGGTAAATAGTCCAAGTCTCAGTTTTCAAAAAATAGCAGCATAAGCTCCTGAAGATAAGATTAATATTAAGATAATGTTTTTCTCATGTTGTCATCAGTGGAGGAATTCCCCTCTAATATCCTCAACAGAGTTGTTTCCTTTAACCATGCTAGGATGGAACTGAGTTTCAGATCGTATCTATGCTGTTTCTCTTCTCGGCTATAGGGTAGATAAATTGCAATGTGAGCTACTGCCTATGGCAGAATAACCTGAGAGGCTCCAGCATGACCACACCCTGCGTGAGTCATTTGTGAGGAGCTGGGGGTAGATCAGCCTTTCCATTCACTACTGTTAAAGGTATCTCATTTCTCGCTCTGGTTATTCTCCAAACCAGGCCTTTGCTGCCTTCTGGTGCGCTCCTGACCCTCAAGACACACTATATTTTTTATGATGCATCCACAAGATAACAGGTGCCCCTTTTTACCCAACAGCTCCTGGAGCAGCAGCTCTCATTGGGGAAAACCCTTCCTTCCTAACATGTAGAAATGTTCTGGCCAGTGCGTTGTTGGGGCAGGGAGTCATTTGCAAAAACAGAGACACTTTCTTGCCATGTATATTCCAAGAAGGTAAGTCCCTGTAAAGGATTAGATATTACTGAACAAGGATGGAATTGTGACATTTATGACGGTCCACCTTGGCAAGTATTGACTGATGCCGATGGTCACCATGTGGACAAAGTGCTTGGCCATACTTCTCCCAGAAAACTAAGAACCTGGCTTCATACAGCAGAAGACTAGGACATCCAAATATTATTTGGAGGCCAAGTAACTTGTTCTTTTGTCTGATTTATCACTCATCCAATTCTATAAAAAACAAACTGAGATGCTGGACCCAGGCAGTTGATGGCAGAGCTCCCACAAGGGTGATGTGTCCAGCTCTTGCTGGCTCTGTGGCAACATTTAGTGATCAAACACTGCTTCCTGAACCATGTTAGCTTTGCACATATTTCTTCTGACTTGACGTAGCTCAGATCTTTCAGTTTCATCCCACCAGGGAAATCAGAACAAAAGTAGAGAGGAAGTTATTTTCAAATTCAGAAGGAGTCCATTAGAAACAAAAGAATAAAAGATAAACAAAGACTACTTTAAAGCATTATCTGCTATTGTCTTTTGAAGAAGTTAAAGCTTTGCCAGTGGATTTTCAAATCTCTGTGGAGATGGAGACGGAGTCAGGGCCACATCCTCCTGATCCGACACTAGCGAGTGCTGGTTTTGAACTGTCAGAAGTGGCATTCTGTGAAGTTAATCCACAATGCTTGAGCTGAATCACCCACCATGAATCTAGCAACAGGTTTTACATTACCACATTACCATAACGTCTGACCATCTGCAGTGCAAAATCAATAGCAAAGTCCCTAGTGGATTTCGTAGAGTTTCTGGCATTTATTCTTTTTCAGACTCAGTTCTGCAGAGCTGAGCTTTTTTTGGATTTGGTGCTTTAAATTCTGCTTGTTTCCTTTTTGGGAGGGGAGGGCTGGTAAGATTTTATGTGGCAGAAGGGCCTGCCAGAGCTGTGTCAATTTTATAGCAGAAAGGCTTTTTCAGGACGTTGATGTTGCCTCATTCCCTGCCCCACAAGAAACCTCTCCAGCAGTTGGTGGTATCTCAGCTGACCCTTGCCTGACTTGCTGTGCACACGAGGCTAGGAGGGTCTTGATGAACCGACTATCCAAGGGCCTGCTCTGATAATAAACATGTACGGAGTAAACTGTGTTTTGGGAATGTTGCTTGGGTATGGTCAATGGCCACTGGGGAGGTGGGGAGGAAAAACACAGGAGTTTATAATGCTTAGCTTGACTACGCTTGAGGCATCCTGAAATATTGATAGACCTGAGACCCTTCTGATCTTAAAGGCCAAGATCAACCTAGTTGCAAACCTCCAGCATCCAACCTTCCCAACCAATCTTCAACGAGATGTTTGCTTCTCTACTGGAGCCTGGCACAGAAAGATATATGAGCTCCAGTTTCTCACTGTCTTTGTCTCCGCTGTGCAAATGCTGATGGATGTATATCCCCTGCAGATCATGGTAATGAGCCCCTGGATCATTAGGCTTTACGGTCAGGACACGGTGCTGCGAAACTTGGCTGAATCCAAGTCCAAGCCAGCTCTTTGCTGAGAAGGAACCCTGGAAAGATTCACTTTTTTCCTCACCTCCCCTGGAGGCTGTGTTGTATATGAAGCTCTGTTAGACCAGCCTTTATCCTCTGTTCAGCAATGTAACAGGCTGGGGACCAAAGCAGAAACATATGGCCAAGTACTGAGAGAGCTTTTAATTCTGACAGTGCATCCATCTCTTCCTTCAAATATATCACAAAGAAAAACTACTGAAGTGCCAGTTAAGCAGCATACTATTATTTGCAGATTGAGTGTCAGGATTTTTCTTTTCATTTTAAGCAAGATCTATTGTAATAGTTCAGGATTAGGTATTTATAATTATCCAGGCTAGAAGGATGTGTTCCTGTGACATGCTCCATTTTTCTCTCACAACTGTATACACACTCCACTGCTTGGGAAAAGGACTGAGGAGGGAAAGAGATCTGTATACTAATAGCTGATAAATTGGGGCTTTATAGAAATTGACGTCTGTCACTGAAAAGAAGGAGACAAAGAGGCCCTGTGCATCCAGATCACACATCTTGGAAGAGACAAACTGGGACGGCAAAAATATGAGGAACAGACGAGATCAAAGGCTAAAAGTGGCAGAATCTGTTAAACTACCTGGTGCTGGTTTATAGCCTGCTATAGTTAGGAACTGTGAAACAGACGGCATCCTCAAACATGGGACTTAAATTTACCACTTATAACAAAAAGGAGTTTGAAATTACCATCCTAAAGTAAAGCTTCTCTTCATATTGGAGTCAACAAAAGAATTTGTGATAGACCTCTAAGGAACAGAGCTTAGTCAGTGCTGAGCACAGTTTAATACTGTCCCTGAAGGGCAGTTGCAAAAGAAAAAATCCAATCAACAACAACAACAACAAACCAACCCCAAAACCCCAAGAAAAGGCTGGGGATGTGTTCTCTTTTCCTCACTTGAGATATTGCCATTTCTTTTCTTGGTGGGTAGCTGGTGACAACGTGTCCCCTGTGTTAGACGCATTTGTATTTCCAAAAATAGGAGAGAGTGATCCGTGGGCTGCCACCCATCCAGTGGCCCGTGACAGGGGGCAAGCGAAGCAGCACCACCTTCGGCTGGCCACCCCCTTTCCTTCTGAGTCTTTCCCACCTGCGCAGCAGGCATGGCTCAATGGCTCGCGGGCTCGCCTCCAAGCTGCGGGAGTTTACGGGCTGGCGGATCCGCGTGAGCCGCGCCTGGCGTGAAGTCTGGCAGTCTGAAACTGGATTCATGAAGCATTCAGTTGTGCCGGCTGCAGGAGGGCAGTAATTTCCAAGAGAGGGGCAGAGTGCACAGCTGAGGGCAGTAACTATCTCAGCTGTCACTGTTTAATCCATCACCAAGTCTGAGTGTCAGCACCCTCCAAGAGAGACAAAAGCAGAACCGAGTATCCAAGCATTGTGGGGTGCAGATTTATTTCATTACATTCAAATACTTCCCTGTGATGAGCCTTGTCTCTTTAAGTTATCCATACAGAAAAAGCATGTGCTAGCATATTGCCAATTCGAGGGGTATAATTTTGTGTGCATGTGTAGATCCAGTTGGTTTCTTTGGGATGTAAAATACAAAGGAAAAAACCATTGTTCTTTCCTTGCTCTCAATTTTCAAAAATTACCAGTTCTCATAAGCAGACCAAAACAGATAACAGATGGCATTGGCTAGCAACAAGGAAACCTAGATGCAAATACGGTACATTGTATGAAGAACGTCTCTGATGTGGCGGGGTTATGTTTTCTATCATGGTTTCTAACCGGTTGCGAGAAAAACCCTGCACTAGCAGTTTGTGGTATTTAATTGGATGTGAAAGGTGCAAATAATTCAGCTGGTGACCAAATGACAAAATTGGTAATAAATGAATAAATAAATAAATAGATGAACAAACATACAGGGGCTTGGTCCACTTCCCAGTGAAGTCAACAGGAGACTCTCCAGTAACAGCAGCAGCTATTCGAACGGGACCTGTGTGCCCATTTCTGATTTTCATCCAGGGTCCAGATGTACACAGGCTACGCTACAAAAGAGAAATAAAAGGTTCTTCTCTGTGAATGCTTTCCTGGCCCAAGAAAGGAGCCACTGGTTTTCATAGACGTCAAAGTTGGACACCATGCGGGGTCACTCAGAGAAGGCAGCAGGTCCAGCACGTCAGCCACACGAGTCCCAGGCAGCCCCTGCACCCCTGTTCCCCCCGACCTGGAGATCTTTACAATGAACGAGGAGCCACAGCTGGGCTGAACTACGGGGGTTTGTCCATAGCTGTGCGGTGCAGGTCTCCCAGATCTTGTGTAAGGTTGCTTTTAATTTAGCTTAGGTGGAAGTCAGACTAAACAAACAAACAGATATCTCTGGTGAGAGTATCTCTGCGTGGGGAAACACCAGGAGCACTTTGAGGAGGTAGTGAATGGTGCCCTTGGGGGTACAGCACATGGGTGAGGCACATCCACATGTAGATGAGACATCTGGTTGCAGTTTGATGAGCGTACATATTTTCCACTCACTCCTGCCCACAATGTCACCTCTGCCTCAGCCTTTAAATTCCAGCCTCCAGAGTAGGGAAAGACAGCACAGGTTAAAAGATGCTAAAATGCCACCAGCTTCTCTTTCCACTGAGAGTGAATCTCTTCTTGTAGCGACTGGGTATCAGATCCATCTCCAGGAATGAACAATAGAGGTCTGAGTGGCTGGAAAGTTGAGGTCTGATGTGTTGGTTGGGTGAGGCTACAATTGCATGCTTTCCTCCTGCAGAAAAGGGTGCTTGCCAAATCTCCAGTATAATACAGAGCACTTGCTTCTTGTGCTGCAGGGCCCTAAGATATCAGGCCTTCTGTGTAAGGCAACAGACAGACAAATGCTCTCAAAATGACAGAGTGATTTCTAATATTTACTCTCTTTGCCTCTACCCTCAGTGCTTGTACAGGCAGATCCATGGCAGTGAGCACAGCCGTACCTTGTTGGTAGAAGGATGTGGTTAAATGCTCGCTGTTTTTTCTAGAAAATGAGTATGTTGATGTGGTGCCAGTCAAATACTGGCAGAAGTTTGAGAGAGCCTGTGTAGCTCACTTGTTCGTTGACGCTCCTGTTGTAAGTCATGTGCCCGTCCCATGTCTTTGCTGGCAAAATACCTTTTCTCTAGCCCTTCTCCCATACAACACTGAATCTATGCCTATAGAGAGCATCAGAGCATCAACAGTTTTCCTCATCGTACGAGAAATGTATAAAATTCAATTTTTCTTTGAAGTACTTCTAACACTCCTTTTGCGTTCAAGTAAAGCTGTCACCCAGTTCACTGAGGTTTGCCCACGCAAGGAGCAAAGGCTCTGTCCCCTTGGGAGTACACAAGCCATTTTCTAGTAATTTGTCTGCTAAGATGACGGATTTCCTTATTATAGCACTGAAAACAGGAACTTCACTGTCTTCTAACAGAAGTGACTTTACATATTTTATGAGGCTGAGCCAAAGGCACTGCTCTTGTTAGCTGGAGTTGGTGGCTGTTTGGTTGGTCTGGACATGAGAATTATCTACTTCCCCTTCCTCTTTTTTGTTTTTGTTAATGAAGGCTTTATACCTGACTAAAATACATAGCTGTATTTTTCCCTTCAGGTCATGTTATCGGAAGCTTTGAGTTGGGGGTGGGGGTAAAAAAGTTCACTTACTAAGTAAGATTAAAGCAATTAAAGGCTAAGGCTCATATTTAATTTTCCCTCGTAGATGCAATTTTTCATGCAGTGACAGCATCAAAACCTTTTCAAGTTTTATAGCTATTTCACATTTGGCAGAAACAACAGGAAACCATCTGTAGCAAAGCAGGATGGTTGTAAGCATAATATTCAGTAATGAAAAAAAGATTAAAAGAAAACACTGCTATCTTTACATGATAGCTTTGAAGGCACAAGGAGCAGGATGCTTGCATTTGCCCATCTACCTATTAGCATCACAAAAATCTTCTAGATGAGGCAACCATGTTGAAAGTTGATTATTTCAGCAGAAGGAAGAAGTCCAATAGGAAATTTGACTTTTGGTTTCTTGTTGATATTTCCATGATGACTGTAGAGATGCCTGTGCAGAGGAGGCTGTATGTGACTGCTTTCTGTATATCGTGACTTACATGGCAGAGCTTATAAGCACACACACAACTTCAAATAGGGAAGTTGTCCCACAGAAGGCGAGTAAATTACTCATGTTCTTAAGCTTTAACTCCATGTTTGAAAGTCTTTTCTGGACCAGGGAAATGAAAGAGAATTAATGTGAGAATTCAGATGGCTCATATTGCCCTCTGTTCCCTTATGGCAAAGTGTATTTGTTCTTGCTTTGCTGTGTTTTACGTGCTGGAAAGGAGACATCCAGACTGAACGAGGGCATACTCATCGGTTGTGGGTGAAAAATACTTTTTGCTGAAACTTAATTTGTTAAGCGGGGTGTCACATCCCGAGGCTGCAGTTTTAGGGGTGCTCATGGTAGCCACTGAATACCTCTGAAGACCATGGTCAGTCCTGTAAAGTTGTTACAGTACTATAAGTACACTCAAATTTGTGGTCATGCCAAAATACTTGTCAGTATGTCTATTCAAAAAAGGGAAAGAATCATTTTTTCAGGTGTGCTCTAAAATTTATCCTGGGCTCTTTTCTCAACATACGTTGAAATTTTGACTAGTGAATGAGAAAAAAATCAACCCGTCTGTAATTTCTTTGACACTGACAGTGTTTCACGTATTAATAATCAGACCTAGTTTTAAGATAACATTTCACTATGCAAAAGTCAAAATATGTCAAGGAACTGCAATATCTTCTTGTTATTAATGTCTTAAATTATAGCTAGACACCCTGTTTTTCCAGTTTTCAAGGCAAGTTATGAAGGCTTTTTTTTCAAGTGCTGAGCTGATGAGACATTAAAGGTTTCTTTTTCAAATAGTTTGGCTGTTGAGTTGCTCCTTTCACTCACACCTGCCCCTTGACTTAGAAATCGTCTCCGCCTCTTCAGCATCAAACACTGAATTTACATAGGCACAAAGAAAGTGTGGAAGGCCAACAGCTCGTGCCGTCATTAAGATGGGAATGCAAGAAGAACAAAGCAGCACAATGGTAAGAGAAATATCACAATACCCTACCTTTCTGCAAGGCTGACTAACCAGGTCTTTCCCACAGGAGGGAACGGTGCTGAGGATACCGCAGGATTAGCAGATGCGTGTAGGGCTGCTGGCAATGACTAAGCCGGTAACAGTGAGTCGAAGTTCTAGACATGAGTCAGGTTTTGAACTTGTTGTGGTTTGTAGTGGCTCAAAAGGCTTTGTACGGCATCACTGTACAAGTCTGGGACTGCGAAGTGATGGGCTTACAGCTGGTAGAGCCACTGTCTGCTTTGGAAGGGAATGCTTGCTTTCAGCAAAACGTTGTAGGCGAGCTCAACTCCACGCGTTGCTCGCCCACAGCACAGCCTTGGGTGTGCCTCTCACTTACATTATTTTAATGCCTCTCCAAATTACTCTGGCTTATTAATTCAGTAAGTTCTTCCTAATTATACAAGCATCCCTGAAGAATTTCAGAGACGCACATAAGAAGTGGTAAAGTTATTTCTTAAAAAAATACGTGACGAAAATAAGAAAAAAGTGGTGGAATTATATGTGTGTTTACTACTTAAAGTAAGTAATTTTTTGTATCTGCGCATGGCTTTTTATTCTGGAATTCTAAAACACAGAAGCAAAGAAAATGAGAGGGAAGCATGGTGTCTGGATTTGTTTTGTTCCTTCAAGGACTTTCTGTTCGCCCCTTTTAAAACAAGTTTGGTGGAAAGACTTGAGTGGAAAGACTTGAGATGCTCCCTCAGACCTGATGTCATCGGTGTTTTCACCATTTCTTTTAACAAACTGCTGATGTTGTGCTTTTATTTGCTCTTGTCTGTGCCTGTGACTGAACTGGACAAAAACTTAAAGAAAAGGTACAATTGCTGCACCAGCTGCCAAAACTGTATTAGTTTAATCAAAATGAAAGAAAGAGAAAGGCATCTGCTTTTCCCCTTGCAAAGCCAAGTGCAAAGGCAGTGCTAATAGCTCAAGTTCTCCAGAAATACATACAGAAGCAAAGCTGCTATCTGTGGTATTTTCCCTATCATTACTGATGCTAGGTGGATTAATTTAAGAAGTGTTGCACACAGACCTTTGCTTAGCTGCATAGACATGTCCATTTTTGCAGAACAGATGAAAATTCATAAACAGTTCTGTTTAACTTTGCAATATTTTTCATCTGGAGTTGTCAACCTTTTTCATATATACAGATGAAACACTTTTCCTTAATCACAGAGGAGCAATTAGAGATGGGTGTGTGAAAAGTGCGTGGAATAACAGGCACTCTCTGAATCTTTGATTTGGGAGCACTCTGAGGTGAGAAGCAGACAATTTCTGATAGATCATCTTCATGGACTTAATCCCACGGAGGAACTTGGGTGCCTACCAGACCTGTCACTTCACATGCTGAAGTCTAGAGTTTAGATCCTAAGAAACCTTGCTCACCTGCCCCTTCACCCCAGAGGTACCTACATTCCTTAACACCCACGTTTGCATCCACTGAGTTCCTTGCATGCCTGAACGTGTGCTTCTGGACATGCTTTACTTGGCCGGGGCTGTGCTGGATGAACAGGCCCACACGCCATGCGTAAGTCCTGCCGATGAGAATGGTCGCGCTGTTACATTTAGCCCGTGCTTAAGGAACTCAGGTGGGAGATCTGGACTCAATGTGCTCCTCAGCATGGGGAGACTTTAGCTGTTTCTCCCACAACAGTGCCCCCAGCCCCAGGTCTTGTGTGTTCTGGAAGAGGTGTCTGTCCATCCCTCTTTTTTCTTAACTGTTACATTTTCCTAGGCATAAGTTACTATTTGGCGAGCAAAAGAAAAATAATGCTGCTGTCTGGTGAGTAGGGTACTTGCCAGGGCATATGGACATGTGGGCTCTGGGGAATACTCAATATAAGATATTTAAATTTTTGTCAGAGTAAGAACTGGAGCCCAGTTTCCAAACCCTGTCCCAGGTGGTGCCCCAATCGCTAGGTTTAGGAGTCATGTGTCTGAGTGAAAAAGAGAAAAAAACTGTCTCATGCAAAGCAGAAAAGCATCAACAGGAGGGAGCCGGACAGTCCTGCGAGGGAGCCCCTGCAGCCGCGCTGCCCGGCTGGGGGCTCAGGGCTGTCCCCTCTCCGTGGAGCCCACCCAGCCTGACCCCAGCCACCGGTGGGGGAAGATTTGCAAACTGAAGTTCAAACAAAGGAGGATGCTTTCTGCAGGCAGGCAGAGGCGTTTGGCCTTGCGTCGCCCCATTGATGAAGGGGTTATTAAGGACAAAGAGATGGAGCAGCACTAGCTCTGTGTTTTGTGAAAGAGAAGTGGCCTGTAGGAGGGGTTCCAAAGGCTGGATTTTAGGGAGAGCCTGGAGAACTGGACAGCAAAGCCTTGCCAGGTTCCTAAGCCTTGCCAGGGTCATGGCCGAGGCACATGTGCTGGCTTTCGAGAGTCTCCATTTTGAGGTGTCTCACTCTCCCCAGCTCTGGCTGTAGCAAGGATGCTGACACCTCTTGTGGCTTCCACAGGACTCTGAGTCCATAACGGTACTGCTCCTGTTGTGAATCTGGCCTGATCCCTGCCGAAGCAGGGAGCTTTCTTAGGAAAAATGTGCTAGAAATTAGTCCAGGACAGTTTAAATGAGGAATGGCTAAGAGACAAGTAGCTCCAGGAGCACCAGCATGGATGAAGGTTGATTTCTGATGGATCAGTATCTTGTGGCTGATTGCCAACTCCAAATTTGCAAAGACCTTGCTGCCATGTGCATTTGTCGGTGGCTCACAGGGCAGCCTCTTCCCACGCTGGAGCACACCAGGCACCCTGGCCCAGCCACCTGCATCACAAAACCTCCGGGGCCTGGGTTCCTTCCTGTGCCATCCAGGTGGGCAGGACTGCTGGGGAGAGGGGCTGAGGAGGATAAGCCAGGGAGCGTGGGTGGGAAACTACATCATGGCCACACAAGCACCATTTGCTTTGGAATCCACTTGAAATTGGGGTAAATACACCTGGTTAAAAAAGAAAAAAGCATCCCTCCTGCAAATATCCAATAACCCCGTGGTTTTGGCACTCTCTTGAGAGACAGGAGTTGGAAGTTCAGCTCCCTGTTCCAAATTAAACAGAGGGAGTATTTGATGTTGTCCCGTTTTACTCAAAGTGTGTCATACTACTCCACTCATAAATTGAGCTGTGGAAACCATATACTCCTCTGAAATGTGCTAACCATAACCTGTACGCAAGCCTTTAGTGCTTACTAAGAGGAGTAGCAATGCTTTTTAATTTGTTCAAGAACAGCTATTCAGAGTGCAAGTAGAGAGCACAGCTGAGATTTAGGAGCAAGTTGTTGCAGGGGCAAAATTCAGTGAAGGGGTAATAGGTGCTATAAATGTGGTTGTCCTAGGTTTTTATTTCCGGGCTTTTGACTGGCTTTGAAGTAAAAATGGTCTACAGGAATTATAATATTTTCTGAACACTGAAGGTAGACTTCAAAAAAACACTTTTATTGTAGACTATTTGGTTTTTATTTAGGAGACTTTCTGCAGTAACACATTTTTCTCTTAGTGGGCCCACTGATTTCAGCTGCTGATGTGGTTCCACGAGCGGGGGCAGCGTGATCTGGTCTTTGTGTTTTGAAGACTAAAGTTACTCCCTTTTGGAGAAGTTTGTTTTATTAGGCACATAAATTAGGGAGAGCCATTTTGTAGCTCTGTATCCAGCTTTGGCTTCTTCCTACAAGAAGAATAAATGTGCGGGAGATAAACAGGACCTCGGGGATTCAGGTGAGGAGCTTTATATGTTTAACAGTCTGAGCAAGGAAAATGTGCAGAACTGGCTCCATGCGAACAGGCAAACTCTGTCATTGTTTCCTTAAAGCCTTAAACTTACATCACCATGAGGTGCCAAGAGACAGGGGTTTTTTTTAACATATTTGTATACCCAGTATATCGTGACATGACAACAAAAAAGAAACGGTTTTAATTGACGTATAATGGGGGGGGGGTTGGGCCACTTTTCACTACATGTCAATAGTGCAGAAGAAAAGTAGCAAACACAGCTTATTAGTAACAAACAAAAACGCTACCCTTTCCGTTGCACACTGGTGGGTTGAGCTTTGATGTAATTAAGCATAACAAAAATAACTCATCTGTCAATACTATCATTTATCATGAAAGGATGAGGTCTCTATAACGCATGGTTTTAATTAACTGTCACTTGCTGTCGAAGTTGAGATGCAGTGTACATATTTGGCACTTTGGCGCGTACATGAGTTTTTGGAGATGTCTTAGAAGGCAGAGCCAAGACAGCCAAAAACCAACCCTGAGAGCAACCTGAGTGCACATATGAACACAAGCACTTGCTATCCATTGAAAGCTTTGTCCTTTAAACAAGTTTCCTGCTTGCATCCTTTTCTGGAGAAGAATTAGCTTTCGCTGTTCACCATTTAAAGCACATCACTAAAACATGCCCCCAGGTCTCTGCACAGTGTGACATTTTAGACAAGCTGTAAAAGAAACGTAGTTCCGCAGTTGCTGTTGTGCACTGGATAGTTGTATCTTCCAGAAATGTTGTTTCTATAACCCTTTATTTACTTCAAGCAAACGGTCACGGAAATAAGTGATTTTCTGTTGTAGGGTTTTGCTATAGAATACATTGCTACAGCTTCAAGTGTGATTTTTCCGCTGCTTACACGGGGCAACGCATTTAGTCAGGCTAAGCCATCTTCTAAGAGCTACCCCAGACCAGGGCCTGGGGGACTTCAGGGGACTGCCTGGACCGGGCAGGCTGTCCTCAACTCTTAGAGAGGAGCGGGTATGCCGGGAGTCAGGAACGGGCTCTTCTCACAGCCCTCACAAGTCATAGACATGGATGTGGTGTTACATTTCACTTTGCAAAACGATCTTGACATTACCCACCCCTTCGTGGGCAGAGGCTGATGATGCATGATGCCATGTTGCCCTGGTGGCAATGGGCCCCAAGCAGGTGAAGGTGAGTTGCCTGCGATTTCACCCCACGTGGGATCATTCTGATGCAGAGGCAGCATGTGCCCAGCGTGTCTTTGCCACCTTCAGTTTACGGGGGAGTTGAATGGCTACGGAGAATGGCTGCGCGAAGGGAGCAGGTAGAGCAGAGGACCAGGATTGCAGCGCATGTGAGGGTTGGAAGAAAGGATGCTCAAATCCTGTTTGGGCTCCCAGGTGTTTGAAGAGCAGCGGGGATGTGAGCAGTGGCTACAGGAACAACGTGGGGTGCGGGCAGGGGAAAGGGGTACTGGCTGCTTTCCACCAATGTGCTGCTCCAGCTGGAGCAGAGTGAGGAAAGGCAGAGAGAGGGGTAATGCCAGGTTAAAGAGGAGTCATCAGCACCACGAAGCATGTGTGTTGAGGGAGAAGCTAAATAAATATGAGGCAAGGGACTGACTGGGGACAAAAATAGCAAATGTTTGGAGGATGCGGAGAAAGGTGGCGTCTCTCTGGGGGCTGGAGAAGGAACTGCTGGGGAATCCAGGGCATTTGCTGCCTAATTCATTGCTGGTGCTCTCATCAGGCCAGGAGGCCCTGATAATGCCTGTAACTTTCTTGAAAATTGCAAATGTTTTTAACAGGCACACAGCAATGGAGCAACTGCCTAGAGCCATGTATTTCTGTTTCCCTCTCTTGCGTTCTCCCTGTGAGATAGGGCAAGCTGAACTGGCCTTGCTTACGCTTCTTTTTTTTTGTAAAGCTGTGCTCCGTTTATTGCATTTGACTTTGGGTTCAAGCAGCATTTTGTAGCGCGCTGTCAAGAGCTGCAATGTCAGAATGAAATACTGAATGCTATTTCCTCAGATGCTCGGTGTCGGAAATCATGGAGGCTCCAGGCTAAGTGTCCACAACGGATTCCCATGATTGCTGCCGTGGAGCCATGCTCCATTTTTCAATACATTGTTCACAGGTTGATGAAACTGATTTCTCTGAGAACCTTCTGCTGGCACCAGATAGAAAGCATCATCCCCCAAGCAAAAAAAAAAACCCAAACAACAAAGCACCCCACAGAAAAAAAAAAGTATAAATAGTACATCTTTCAAACGTGAAAATAGAACAGGATACCTGTGGCCAAGCTGAGACTGATGCTGCAGCTTCCCAGGCAGTTGTGTCAGTTCAGTTCAGCTTGCGTGTAGATGTTTGTCCTCCCATTCTAGTGGGTAGATGTTGAACATGTTGTACAGGCTCTCTTCTCACCCTCTCTTTTGCCCTATTTTAAATCTGCTGTGAACTCAACCTGCTTTATTCAGATTTGTAATGGCGCATGAGGTTTATGTGCTAGCTGGAACATGCAAGTACCTGGAGTCCTAGAAATGCTCATAATTTGCATTCTTAATAAAACGTAATTTAAAATCCTAAATATAGAAAGTGCTCTATAACTGAAATGGATTAAACCAGCTCCTTTTTCCCAGATCTCAACATCCCAAACACCCCTGTGTTGGAATAAGCCCTGTAAAGGCCTGGCTCTGAACTGCTTGAAAGAGGAGAATCAGAAAACCAAATCTAGAGCTTTTTATTGGGTTAAATCCAGAACATGCTGATGGGTCCTCCTCAATGACAGGGCCAATCTGTGATGCTAGAACAGCCCTTAAGCATCCTTAGTTTTGTTGTCAATCTCGTATTGCTTTCTGGTCCTGTGATCAAAGATAGGGATTATGAAAAGCTTAAGAAGGGCAAGTTTATCTGACTTTAAGTTTTATACTACATTTTTCATTTTTCTGCCTTCTTTTCGCTATCAGTGTGATTTCAGAATATCTCCTCACAAACGTTTTTGAGTGCCATGCATTAATACAGCATTATTCTAAATGTCATGGCAATTCTTCACCCTGGAAAATGCTCCTTAACTGGTTCTGCACCACAAATGGCATCCTTTCGCCCCAACTTTTATTGGGCCTTGGAGCAATACGACAGTACAAACAATAAATATCTTTGCAAATTGCCGAGTGTTATTCTCTCTTTATGACAGACCTTTTCCGCCTGCGTCACTTCAAAGCCTTCAGTAATTAGCGCAACACCTGCTAATACAAGAGTTTCATCGGCCTGAGCTCTGGGATATTTAGTTGTGTTTCTCTATGTCCTGACGCTGTCCTGAGCACGCTCTTCTTTCCCTCCTGTCGTTCGCTTCACATATCTCAGTGCTCTATGGCTTTGCCGCCCACCAGGCGGGTTCAGTGTAAAATTAAGTCCTTACTACCAAGCATTTTCTTCCAGAGGAATTTAAGAGGTTGAACGAAAGTGTCTAACCACCGCTTGCTTAGGGAGAGGGTGGCCATGCCTAAAACCGAGGAAACCAGGCTTGTCTCAGAAACCATGGGGATGGCATGAGCCGATGCCGCAGTCCTTCTCATCACTTCCCACCATGTCAAAAACCTCCTTTCAGTCCTTCACAAGCAGCCAGCAAGCTACTGCTTCCCTGGCAACAGCGGTGGCATGGGCATCCCGCCCTGTGCCTGGTCCCGCAGCCTGGCTGCCGAAGGTGAGGGGAGGCTGTGCCGAAACACAGGTGCCTGCACAGGCGGCCAAACCCATTTCATACTTGTGCCCTGTGCCACAGACTGTGGGCCATCGCTGGCTCCTTCCCTGGGCACACCCCAACGAACGCCTTCTTGCCTGTCTGTTTTTCCCTCCACCCACTACCTGCATCGGGGGTTGATTTTTTCTTTTTTTTTCTTTTTCTCTTTTTTTTTTTTCTTTTTTCTCACCTCAAAGTGATAGCAATTCCTGGTGCATTTATCTTAGATGATGTGGTCGTTGTAAGATGAAGTACCTGCAGCAGCCAGTCTGCGGTTGATTTGAACGCAGGCGAGTCTCGACAATGAGCTTAAAGGAGGGTGTCAGGTATAAATCTTGTCTTCAAACAGCCAGGGTGCATTCCAGACTTCAGAGACACCTCTTTGTGTGGAAGGTTTTTGGTTTTTCTTTTTTTTTTAATGCCTCTTTTTTCTGTTTCTTGGACCTGGAAGAGGATGAAAGTGGCGGGGTGTGTGCGTTCGTTTAGGCTGATAATGAGAGTGGGGCTCACGGGCATGGTAATTTGGCAGCCTCTTCACTTCCTGTAACAGTTTAAAAAAAAAAAAATCATCCAAGGGCTACTTAAAGACAAGCATTTTTTGTCTACCTACTGGTGGTTCATTTTCTGAACAACCATGCAATTAATCTTATTTGTATTAAAGAGGCAGGCTGCTTTTTGTAAGCTTTTCTGAGCTATAATTAATGAAGATCAAAAATGTTACAGAGACATAATATTTAACTTTTCATAGGTGCGACTACACAACATCTGCAGCAATTAGAGAAGCAAAAGAAAAAGGCATTGTGTTGGGTTTTTTCCTTTGAAGATATCTTTGTTAAGCCTCTTTCCTGCGCACAACTCTTTAGTGCTCTAGCTGTGAACACAATTTTTGGTGAGGAGACTAATCGATACTAAAACCACAGATTTTTTTTTTTAATTGCATTGGGAGATAAACACATTGTTAAAAAATGCTATCAGCTAGGTCAGACTTTTGGGGACTGAGCCCATGAAGTTAAGTGCAGAACTACCTATGTTGCTCCTCAAAGGACCGGACCCAGACAAGAGTGTTTATTGCTTGCATAGTAGTTTTCAAGCAAATGCATGTGTGTGTGTTAAAACTTCAAAAGCATCACAGCAGTTTCATGATTTTACATGTAAAAAATCCTGGATGTCTTTGCCACTAGGAATTCTGTAGCACAGATTATCTTTTAGCTGTGCTGCTTAAAAAAATATAATTAGTTTGCAATAAGTAGCAGCTTATTCATCTCTGGATGATTGAAAAAAGAACAACTCTGGAATGTATCACTTGAAGACGCATGACAAGAAACGTGCATAGTTTTACCTTGGCATTAGCTGCCTCCTGCTCCACCAACCTTTCAGCTACTCTAGCAAAAGGAAAATCTGGTTTTCACTGGCCTGAAATCAAAAGACGGATGGCTCCAAGTGTGTCACTCAGATTCACAAAACAGCTGCATGCTTTGCCTTTACATACAAACAGTGGGCGCCTGACTTCATTACGCCAGGGATCACTCATTTCATATGCATGTGGCATTTTGCTAATGCTTTGCAAAGGGAAGCTGCAGCTACATCATTCCTATTAGTATCAATCAGAACTGTTCTGGCATTGCTAAGGCAAAGTCAGCTCTGTCGTCTGGGTCATCTGGGATAACTCTGATCTCAAACACTGTTTGAGGAACAAGCTCTCCTGTTATAATCCCAAAACCAACAGGGGCACCATCTGATGTATACTAAACCACACTAAGAATGAAAGAAAAATTAATCTTTGTCCTTTCTTTGTGGGATGCAAGTGTCATCTGGGAGGTGACATACAAAGAAGTTACGACCTGGGGATGACCACCACACCATATCTGTACCCTAGAAAAGTTTGTGTTACCTGATGCCAAGTCCCTCTGTCTCCAGTAACAATAAGCTCTGCTTCTAGAAACTTGGAGGCAAAAATGAGCAAGAGGTGCAGGGCAGCACTGAGTACCCTGCTGCTGTGCCCCAGCAGCCTGCGCCCCAGCTACTCATGGGGACAATCTTTTTAGCAAGGCCTGTTGTGACAGGACAAGGGGTAATGGTTTTAAACTAAAGGAGGGGAGATTTAGGCTAGATATAAGGAAGACATTTTTTACAATGAGGGTGGTTAAGCACTGGAACAGGTTGCCCAGAGAGGTAGTGGAGGCCCCATCCCTGGAAACATTCAAGGTCAGGTTGGAAGGGGCTCTGAGCAACCTGATCTAGTTGATGAAATCCCTGCTCACTGCAGGGGGGTTGGACTAGATGACCTCTAAAGGTCCCTTCCAACCCAAAGCATTCTATGATTCTATGATTCTACTCCTTCCCAGGGAGAGAGCGATCTGGTGCCCTTGTGACCAGGGGGTCCTTGCCTTTAACCCATGCTGGATGTCTGAAGATAGATAAATTCAGTTTGGAGAAATGTTTGCAAAACTGAATCATGGAAAGTTGCACATGCTGATTACATCATACTTGTTTCTGTTTAGTTTGTGACTCATAACTTTCCTAAGTATATGCAAACAAAAAAAGTCTAACAGTTTCTTATATTTAAATGAAAAGTCTTCCGCCATATACAAGAGACATCTGGTCTCCAAAGCTCTCCCTCTAATCCCTCTCAAGGTCAAAACCCAACAAGTTGTTTATGGGAAGAGAAAGGATGTCAGGATGCTGATGCGCGAGTGTTTCCCTCAAAGCAGGGCTGTCAGCTTGAGCAAGGGCATTTGGCTTTGTGCAGAGACCGGCTGCAGCAGGGTGGCACAGTGGCCAGCGTGGGGGTGTTGGGAGAATCAGCAGTAACGCGCTACCTGAGTCCTAACAAAACCAGGCACGAGCAGATGTCAACAGCTTCACCATTTTTTCTTAATTGCAAAACTGCTATACAGAAAAAATACACACTTTCAGCACCAAAATCTGTATGTTCTTTAAGTGATTTCCAAGAGATGAGAGTTTTTTGCATTTTAACTGAGGTGAACCCCTCCCGCAGTCCCCCCAGTGGCTCATCTTCCCAAGCACTCTTTCATCTTCTTATCTTTCAGACTGTAAGATCTTTGAGGAAAAGACAGTCTCTATCTGTGTACTGTGCAACACCCAGCAAATTTAACACTAAACTCGAATGTTTGCTTACACTGTAAATAGTTGCCAAACAGTGTGGCTTAAGAGGTTGTTAAGGGTATTAATTTCTAACTATTAAGAAGGGAATGAGAAACAGTGTGAACATACTGTAGTTTTTGTTCAAAACGAAATGACAGAACATGGAGCCACCTGTAGATTTCAGTCAGAGAGCCCCAAGTACGGCGTTGGTCAGTGCACAGTTGAGGTTACCCATGCAATGGCAGTTTTGCTCCTTAGCTTGTTTCTGCTCCATGCTTCTTGCACATTGATTGCAGCCATCGTCACAAAAAAGTTTTGATGAGGATGTTTTCAGGAAGAGTTGGAGAGGTCTAAGAAGCCATAGTCACCGTGCCCACACTTAACAGGCTCCGTTCACTCAGGGGAACGAGGCGTTTTCGGGTTTGTCTTTGCCTCTCCAGCCTGTCCCCTTTTACCCAACAGAACTATTATGTGAGGCCCCAGATTTTTACCCAGCTCGCAAAATGCAGGCCTACTTTAAAATCAGAGGAAGCATGTCTTTGATGAATTTATTTATTATACCATATAATCCCTACACATATGTTCAGTTTATAGATAAAAACACAGCTAGTTTGACTCCTTGTGGCACTTTCTCACATGATGTGATTCTTTTCTCTTGTGACCTGTAAGAGTATGAAGTCAGAAAAATAGTATTTTCACCCTCAGTTCACACAGGAATAAACAATTGTGTGGGCACCAGCCACTGGAAGTCTGTTTTCTTTCCCTGACATCCATCATAACTCGAAATCAGAAAATCATTTTGGGTCTTGCTTTTACATGGTCTTAAGGATGAGATTGTTCAGTGTTGCTTTTTTTCTGCCTGTGATTTTAAGTGAGTAAAAGATCCTTCTGAAGAGTTGCATGAATTTGCCCGCATAAGTGTGGCTACTGCCATTTAAGATGTGCTAAGTGACGTGTCCATGTGGGGCTGGCGGGTCTGACACAGGACCTGGAGAGGACCTGCAGCCTTTGGGAATGGTGACATGAAGTCAGGCAGGGTGCCATAGGACACCTCAGATGGCACCAGGCACCTATGCATGAGCAGCTGTGTTGAGCCCTTGTTGAGTCCAGCAACCAGAATAATTGCTTAGCCATAAACTAACAACTCCAGAAAGCTCCTGATCAGCTCGCTGGTCATCAGATGACTTCTTTTTTCCTAAGAACATCATTAATTTCTGCTTTCTTGCTTCCCATCATGGTTCCCAGCTCTCCAAGTAGCTACAACTTTTATGCTTGCTACTGCATACAGTGGTTTCCTATCTTCAACATAAATATGATCACTTTACAACACTCTAGTAGGGTTTCAAAATTACGTAGGTACTTTAATATCAGGAATATGAACCAATTATTAGTTCTTAACAAACTTTTAAGAAAATCATAGCAAGAACAGAATGTCAAAAAATTACTGAGGGACAAGACCAAAGCAGGGGGTTTTTTGAGTTCTACCTCCAAAAACATTGAACACCCAAAAAGTGAGCTCACTAAATTTTTTAAAAAATTATTATTATACATTTCCTATGCCTTGTGCAGCTTACCCTCATGTTTCCAAAGAAGCCTGGAACAAGATCTGGCCCGTGACATTATTGAACAAGTAATATGAGATTTACTTCAACATGTACTACAGCTGCTAAATAAAGAAATTGCACTTAACCAGTAATGCAAAATGCTTTTTGCAGGCCTGGCCTATTTCAGTGACTAAAGGTTTCATCTAAAACTTTGCCCAAACCTTCAACTCAGTGTGAGTTGAATGTGTGGCGACATTGATCTGTAGTAACGAAGTGTTTCTAAAAAACATTGTTTACTTTACCTTGCACTCGAAGGTAGGGGGTATAACACAAGAGCTGTCTTGAAACAATATTGCTGATGCCGCTGAGCCTTAGAGAGCCCACGTTCTTGGTAATTGCCATCAGAAGTCAGAGCAGAGCTGTCACGCCAAAGATTCAATGTATTTTCTAAATATAAGTTTAGGCTGGCTGGTAGTTCAGGGGAAGCTGTACCAGGGATGAAGTCTGGTGCATTTGAGGACTATCAGTATGTTGGTCTCAGCGCCTTAAAGTGTGTCGAGATGAGGACTGGTCTCATCAGCCCCATGTCTACCACCGCAGAGTCTTCAAACCACTTTTGCAGAGGAGTTTGTATTAATGTTAATAAAGGTTACACATAGAAAGGGGCAGTCTTTTCAGCCAGTAATTTGTTCACACACACACGCAAACCCTGCCAACACTGTTTCCAAGCAACTGAAACCATTTATAAATTCAATTCTAATTTGGAAAACAGTTTTAGACAATAAAACTGGGAAAAGGCTTTGGAAAATACAAACCGATTCAAATGTAGGATCTGCTAAGTGAAACAGCTTGTATGTTTATGGTACTTTACCTGACAAAATTGCTTATTTGTTTTAAGGCTAGCTAAAATCTTTCCTAAAACCATGCAGAAACACCTTTAGCCAGGTCTTCTTCGTATGCGCCGTTTCACCGCATCTGAACTCAGTCTTCAGTTTGACCAGTAAAGCTCCCTGGAATATCTCCTCCGATCGTGCCAGGAAAGCGTTAGCTGTCCCAGAGACACAGACTGCCAGACCTGGAGCAGCACTGGCGAGCCGTCCCCATCCCCAAAGCAGTCGTGCTTGGTCCAAAGGCTGAGGAAATTTTCCCCTCCCAGAGGAAAGGAGTGCTTGGCTTAGTGGCTTCCCATCCTTCCTAAGTGGAAAGCTACTTTCTTTTCTCACCCCAAAGCAAAAACAAAGGGCGAGAGCGGCCCAAAGCACACCACAGTAGCTTTAGGACTTAAAGTGTAGCAATCCTGATGTTCGCACTGTGAGACACAGTATGAGAGACCTGAGAGCAGCGAGGTGTCCCACAGGGCGTCCCTGCTGAAGAGCTCTGAGAGGTGTGGGGAGGGTCTCTGACCCCCTGAGCTGCCTGGGTCAAGCAGGAGTGGGAGCTGCAGAGTATTGCCTACCTGCTCACTGGCACGTTTGGGATACGGTGCTCGGGGGGAAATATGGGCTTCCTGAGGATTACTGCTCAATGCCGTAATGGATGGCTAATTATAGGTCTTGCAGTGAAAGAAGCAGCCCCACAGAGATCTTAAGCTGCTAGAATTTAAGCAGAGATGTTATTTCTGGGATATTATTCCCACAGGCCAAAGTACAATTACAGTGGTGTTTTATGTTTCCTCACAAAAAAAAAGTTAAAGGAGCAAAGTGTACAGTTTTAAATTAATCCTCTTGTCAAGGAGTCGCTTAGACACAGTGCTTCACCTTCTGCTTAGGTACCTTCTTTGAAATCAGCAGAAAAACTAATCCTGTATACCAAACAAACAAACAAACAACCCCTGTGCTACCCAGTACTCCTCCAAAACAGCCAGGGGAAAATAATGTCTACATTATAGGAGAACAAGTTCTTGAAACAAGTCAGAAGTCTCCTTTGTTCCTAATGGGAACCTAGAAATATGGTTAGCTACACCTAGCCACTTTAAGGTGAGATATTGCAATGCAACTCTTTGCACACATCCTAATAATGGCCAAGGAAAAGGTTTCCACAAGTTGTCTGTAATTGATCTCTCCCCAAAAGATAAGCTGTATGAGGAAAAGACTGAGGAAAATGAGCTCTCAGATTTCCAAGTAGGTGAGAAGCCATTTTGCTCTCTCTGAAGTATCACTTCCTTGGGCAAAATGACAGAAAGGTGGATAAAGTTTGAAAGCTTGGAGCTGGCATAGAAATGGCCTTTGCTGGGGAGTGTGCACTTTTCTGACTTGAAAATAAAAATGGGCAGAGTATGACAGAGTTAGGAGTGTTTGCAAGCTTTGCCTTTGGAATAGGCGATGGAAGAGAGGCAGAATTAACCCATCAGAACTGAGGCCCACACCTTTACTTGTTTACCAGTGTGTCTGCCTGGGATATTTTCAAAGTCAGGGTACTGTTTAGAGGGTCCTATGAGTTTACTCAGGATGTCACTGAAGTGCAGAAGTCCAAAGTTTGTACATGTCCAACACATTGTGCTGTACTACTGAGAAACACCATGCAGTTGGATGGTGAGAGGTCATTAAAATGGAGGGAAGACAATAGATAGGAGTGTATTTTCAGGCTTGTTCATATAATATCTTCAATCCCAAAACACATGGAAGGATTTTACAAAAGGATATACAAATTGTACATAAGAGCAGGCTTGTTCATACCAGCATGCCACCAGCTTCATGACACAGGGTAGAAAACATAGCACTGTGCTCAGCAATACTTCCTATTTCCATTGGGAGCATGTGAGTTTGGAGCATGTGAACAGAGGGGTACTGGTTTAGGTGTTACGGGAAAATATCAGCTGGCGAAATATAGTTACAAAAATGGGCTCTGGACTGTACAATGTAGAGGTGGCTCAGGTATTTAATCTGGAAAGAGCAGTGGGGCTTTGGTTGCATGGCCACTCTGCGGGGAGCAAGGCGGTCCTTTGCGGTCCAAACTCTAGCTTGATAACACCCCCTTTCCTAAGCACCAAGGATCCTTTCCTAAGCACCAAGGATCCTTCCCTAACCACGGTTTAAATAGGATGCCTGTTTACGGATCTTAAATAGCACCATCAGCAGCTTGATACTTCAAAGAACTTGCTCGGTTGCTGGCTGGGTGCCAGCGCCCTGAAGGAAGGGTGCCCGCATCACTTGGCACGGCAGTCCAGTCGGTGTTTCTCCTTGTCCTGCCTCCAGTCATCAGTGCCAAGCCTGCCCCTTTGGTGAAGCCCAGGATCTCTCCTAATGCCGTGCCTGCTGACCACACGCCACACATGCAATAGCTTCTGCAAACACAATTAATTGTCTCTGAGATGTACAGCAGCCTGGGGAGTAGCTCCATCTTTAGCAGAGAAAACCTGTTCCCTGAGATGCAGGTATATGGGATAAAAAGAAGAATGGATGTGGGCACTTTAATTACCAAGCCAGGTAGACTGTTGCAGAACTATCCCAACCCCCAGTTCTCTGAACACATTTAAAGGATGAAAGTGAGTGATTCATAAGCAAAAGAGGGATCTAGTCATAACCTAATATCCCAATCCTAGAGTAAGCTGAGTATTGTTCTTAAAGCCTGTTGGCTTTCCAAAGATTTCAATTTGTGTGACAGGATGCTAGATGTATTGCCCAAATGGTCTGTCAAATCTATCACAGTGACAAGGAAATATTGTGCTCTCCTCCTTCCCTCTGAAATTCCTTGAATACCTGGTGCCAGCAGTTCAGCTGATAATGCAAAGAGGGATGAAAGCAGACAGCCTTGTCTAGAAGAAGTGACTTTTCAAATGGGCTGTGACAGGCTCCCTTCATCTTTCTGTAACATGTCATTTTGATGCAAGCAACAGACTACAAATAAGCCCTTTGGTACAGCAAAGGCTACAGCAGCTTTCATATTTTCACTGATTGTGAACTATTACTTAATTGTTAATGTGCCAGTGACTATTCCATTACTCAGAATATATAGAGTGTTGCATTTCAGGCTCTGAGCAAGGATTTGGCTATTTTCAAGAGAATTTTAAAGTTTCTGATCAGGCTGCTAAGTACGAGTTTATGTTAGGGTAGGTCTGTGGTGCTTGTAGTGGTGTTGTTTTGATAGGGAAATTATACGACTACTTCCTTTGAGCACAGTGAATACACACTGTTTTTATCTACATGATCCTCTTTTACTAATTCTGTCAACTACCATAGTGAGTGCGCTCTTTGTGTGTCATGGCTCGAATCCAGATGCCGCCAGGATCACTGAAAGCTTCATCACAGACTTCAGTGGGATTTCACCTGCGCAGCTGTGCCTGATGCTCCACCTCGGGGAGGGAGCAGTCTTGTTCTTCCCCGAATATCAGGTTCTTCCTTTGAACCGGGGTTGTTCAGACAACCTGTGTCTTCTCGAGTGTCTCAGCCCCTCCTAGTCTAGGGACTGTGGTTTCTACCCCCCGCAGGTCTGGAGTCAGGGACTTCAGTGATCACCCTACCCCACCCAATGGAAGCGGCTGCTGTCACGCAGGGAGCATGGGACTGCATGCAGAGACGCAGCCGTGTCCCTCAGTGCCTTCCAAGAAACACTGCCGGAAATGACAGGTTTTAGATCTCTAACACAACAGAAAAATCTCTAAAGGATAGGGAAAAAAGCCTACCTAGAAAACAAGACGAGGCTGACTGAGTCTGTTTTACTTAGGGCAGGCAAGCAGCATGCGACGTGTGACCAGAAGCTGCTGCATGCACACCATGGAGTTAGCGCAGCAGAAGAAATACGTCCTTGTGGCAACGCTGGCCTCAGCACAGAGGGTGATGTATGCCTTGGGCTTTGCCTCTCCTGGCTTAGCCCCAACAAATATTAAAGTAGCCTGAGGGCTGCTTTAACTTGGATCCAACTATAAGGGCTCCAGTGGTCCACTGAGGCGCACGGGAAGGGTGTAGGAATGGTTACACGTTTTCTAAGTTATTTGAAGCATCTATGGCAACTTGTCAGACTGATCCATAGGAAGATAACTAAAGTCTGCTCAGCTGCACATGAGCTCACCCTTCTGAGACAGGCCCAAGGCTTTACAAAAATAAGCATGTTTACATAAGAGAGCGAATGTTTCCCATATTTGTTGCTTCCAAAGCAATCTACAGCAGTCAGTCTATCATGGGAATTATTCTTCTGTGTTTCAGCCCCTCCCTTTAAAGCATGCTCCTACTATGCAACACGACAAACAAATTCTGCTAGACTACTTACCTGTGCAGCCCACACTCCAGCCTCCGTTACTGCAGCGTGCTTTCAGGATAACCTCCCTTCCCTGCAAGATGGCTTAGTGGATAACCTTCAGTAATGTGAGGCCAAGAACAGGAACAGGAGCAGCGCTGCACAAGGGGGTTGGCATGCTGTGTTTCAGCTACCTACGAATATGCATCTGGGGTCTGCCTATGCCTCCTGTAGGTTAGAAAGGTAGTGTTAGTCCTTTCTGACACTGTAGAGCAATTTCTAATATAGCTATGGACAGATGTTGTCTTTCCCAATGAGAGGAGACTCCTGTTTTCCAGCTGCAGCAGAGTCAGTGAATTTCATATTCATAAATCTCAGATAGAGTTGCAGATACAAGCGTTGCCAACATGCAGGACTTAAGCACAGGACGTCAGCGGCAAGTATGTGAAGCATGAGAGAACAATTACATTTGCAGCCCTCAGACTGCTTTCTTAGCTGCACGGTGATGTAATTCTTAGGCCGTTACAGGTTTTTTCATGCTGGATGTTAAGTTAGTTGAGTAAGCAGACTGAGAACGCTCTAGCAGCCACGTTCAGAAGAAGCTGTATAGGTTTAATGTCGTTTAACTTCATGGGTTTTGTTCATTCCCCCACTCCAGTTCCTCTCCCAGACTCCTCCCGTGTTTACAAGCCTTTAGTGTTATTTTAGCTTCTTGCTCTTGCATTCATCATAATCTGTGAAAATCACAGTTGACATGATGACAAAAGTTGTCACATTGAATACATTGTTTACTTGGCTTGAACAGTTATTTTTATAGTCTCTCCAGAGAAAGTTTCTTATTCAAATTTGCCAGAGATACTCAACAAGTTTAACGAGAAACTTGGCATTTCCTCTTCCAAAAATTCTTCGAATGATATTTTCCAGCAACAGACTAATTGACAACATCTTGCTTCACAGAGGCACACATCCTTCTGCATTAGATTTTCTTAACACATTCACACCTGGAGTTTGGGGATAGGCAGTTCGGCACAGCATTGCACAGCCAGTAAACAGCTCACCTAGGAGGCACGCTGATCAATCCCCAAAATTCAGTTTTGTGTAAACGAGGGATAAAAATCTTGCCAACTTGTGACAAGAGTGATTCTTCACGCCCAGACTGAGATTTCTCCAGCATTCTGTGCTGTATATTTTACATACTGAATCTCTCACCAATTTAATTTTCCCCGAGGCTTTCATATTGTTCTAAGGGAAAAAACAGCTAAGATCTTTTCCAAACCAGTGGAACAAGACATCATGTTTGACAGGAAAGGCCTAAAATTTATGTTTTGCTTGCTTCATGCTTAGACTTGAATTTACCAAAACAGCTTCTCCAAGAGGGGATAGTCCCTTGTTATTTATATCTACTGAACACCACAGTCACCTGTGTGATCCAGGACCATCAGTGTCTGGGTTATTTCCGTATCGATACCTGCAGACATTTTAATCTGGAGGGTGGGTAGACTACTTTAAATTTTATTTGTGACCAGTAAGGAACACCCACCCCCCTGAAATTTTTAGCTTAGAAATAACACCTCCCACAAATTTGGGCTAGGTGGATTCACTAGCACCATAAAATACTTTACAATACATGCCTTTAGCCTCCAGAAGCCATGCACCGGTTTGCAAGATCTCTGCAGCAATCACTATTAGATGCCTATAGGGCTGCAAAACAATGCTTCTAGGTATCGCCAATTGGTAAAAATCAGTGTGATTTGCGACCTACAGTGTAGTTAAGATAGAAGAGGAGACATTGTAATCCAGCAGCAGCAGCCATGATTTCAGGATGGTCAAGAGATCTTGCCACAAAAAAGGAGCTGGGTTCTGCATCCTAGAAACATGTTTATTTAGGTTAAGAAAAATTTAGGGCAAGATCACCACTAACATCTGACCCAACTCTACAACAAGCAAAAGAAGTGGCTAGAGAAGGTTGGTGGCTGGCTGGCTCTCCTGCCAGCCACCAGAGAGCAAACAAAGCTATTTATAAAAGAAAAGGAAAAAACGCCAAACTTTTTCACTCTACAAAGTCTCATCTATTCTGTTTCCGATTTGTATAAGGAGTAAACAATGTGGTTCTGCTTCTGGCTCTTCAGCTATTCGATTTACCTTTCTCAGCTCTAAAACAGCAAGTTTACTGCGTGTCCTGCCTTGCCTCCTGCCTCCTCTGGTGCCTGGATGCTGAGTTGTGTGCAGGCAGCAGCGCCAGCTCCTCCGAGCCTGCATGGTGCCTGGGAGCGCTGGAGCACGCAGCATTAGTGTCGTGTCCTATTTGGGCTGTTTATCTTGCTAAGCCACTGTGCCACACTTCTCCCCTCCCCACCGCTATAAATGTCTGTCCCTTCATAGATCACACACCAGATGTGGAGGCATTACTTTGCTGGACATAAGGTTTTTTTCCAACTTGCCCTGCAGAAGCAACACACATGTTTTTAACATGAAAGGTAACTAATTAAAACATATTAATCTGGTTTGGGAGGTATATGGCACAATCTGTCCTGTTCAGGAGAGGAGGTTACCCCATTAACTAACTCTAAGCAGCACCTCAAGGTCCTCCATAAAGTATTGAAGGAGGTATTACCAGTATAGCCTAGTTTTGTATGAGCCGATCTA
The DNA here is from genome assembly GCA_013401315.1 of Balaeniceps rex. NCBI lineage: Eukaryota > Metazoa > Chordata > Aves > Pelecaniformes > Balaenicipitidae > Balaeniceps > Balaeniceps rex. Next base: position 57,488 of record VYZW01003620.1, on the reverse strand, counting down.
GCTAAAGAGCAGGCTTCTTCCATTTCAGATGAACCCAGCAGACTAGAGCTGGCTTTGAGGTACATACTAGCTTTCTATTCAGGATAAACTCAAAACGATGCGGTCCCATCCCAACAGCTAGGATTGAGAACAGTATGACAGATCAGACACACAGTCTTTCCCCCCCCGTATTTCTCCAAAAGTGTTCAGTTAGCACTGGCTCGCTCATGCGATAGTGTAAGTAGAGCTTTGACCTGTTTGTTTGACTCCTTTCAAAGCAGATACTTGACTTTCTCTGAGTGCAAACTCAAGCAAGCAGTGATACACCTGAAAGGCACTCCAGTCTATTTTTAATGCACTGTCTTCTGAGGAGACCCAAAAAAAAGGTAAAAAGCTAACAACATACTTTTTCATCATCGGGCTCTTTTCTCCTGGGGCTTGATATTCCTGCAACCTGTAAGATAGGGTCCTTTAAAACTTCACCACCTGTAGCAATGCAGAAATTTCACTCTCTGAATGCCCTGACTTTCTGTTTAGTAGGGGTCACATAGTGTTAACGATGGAAAAATTTTAGGGTTTGTATGAAATTGAAGCTTCCCATGTTTCTTCTAAGTTATTGGTCTTCAAAGTACAGAGGAGCCAGATCTTCAGGAGCAGTCACTGCTTTATACAAAACAAAGCTTCTGAGAAGTTCACTGTCTCCATGCAAAAGCCATCCTTCAGTCTTCTGTGCAGAAAAAATACACACAACACTAAGCCATTGCTGCTGTACTCCAAAGAGACAAGACATAAGCTTCACTGTAGCATTTCCTAGGCTCTACACATTACATATTGTTCTGCTTTGCTTTTCTGCTTCAGGACAGCAGTTAAATACACAAGTAGTGAGTCCCGTTTTCCTACAGGCCACTCAGGGAGTTAACAACCTAACTTTAACGTGTTTGATCAAAGAGCAAATGAGTATCTGCAATGTATATTTGCTGAGGTCTATAGTTTTGTGTTGTTTTATTAAAATAGATGTTATCTATTAAGGCATCCTCCAGTACTTTGAGCTCAGGGCTGGCCATCAAGCGACATGCAAGATACTCAGAGAGGTTAGTGGACAAAGGAAAGCAATTTCTTTCATCTGTTTAAAGCAGAACTGTTCTTGCCAACCCTCACAACTGGATTCTCTCCTGACCACGCAAGCGTGTTTGCCCATAATACATTTAGCCCTCAAAAAGAGATGTTAGAATTTGAGGATGAAAGCAGATTTTTGTAGCGGAAATATTGCAAAGATGTTCTGCCAGAAAAATCTTTTTCAGCAACTTGAGCATCCAACTCAAAATAGCAGCTCATGATGCTGGAGCCATTGCTTTCATCCAGCATCACCGTGAAAAAATTTGAGCTGGCGTGGCTCAGCAGTCTGCAGGAGATACGATGACAGCTTTCTGAGGGTGCAGATTGCTTTTGTTCTCCAGATGAAAACAGTCTTACCATGGCAGACTCAACATCCCCTTCACCAACTTGGAAAAGCAAGGAGGATGGAGAAAGGGAATATGTTGCTATGGCATCACTGGCAAAACAACAAATTTGGTAGAGTTTACTCCAGCAGAATGAAAAACCCAGGGCAGTTGTTAGGCACAAAAGGAATTCATTTGCTGGCACACAAATAGCAACGCTGCAAAACTGATATATGTCTTACAAATGCAAAATATTTTTTCACATCTTGGTAGAAATGCCAACATAGATTATGGGGAAAAAGGGAAAAGAGCAAGTCAAAAACCTTACCAGCTTCAAACATGTAGTAGCTTAATAGATGAGATTTTATGGTCTCTAGTAGATCCCTAGCTGACTGCGGGACCTTTATTCTCTCCACAACCCCATCCAGGTGTGAAAAAGGGCTTATAAACTCTTCAATGAAATGCTCTATCCAGGATGGCCGAGGCCTTCATAAAAATATTCTGTTCAGTTTTAGACATTCACCTCAAGAAAGATGGGGGCAAGCTGGAGAAAATCCAGGTAGAAGCACGAACAGCCAGTGCTCTAGAAATCGTGGCTTAATGGTGCAAGACTGGATGAGTCAGGACTGTTTTGCATAAAATATGACCAAGTTGAGACATGAGGTCAGACTCAAATACCTATAAGACTACTGCAGAGCAGAAGGAAATAATCTGTTCTTCACATCCATGGTGGGTAAGGCAAACGGCAGCAGCTTCAAGTGAATGAAGAGAGATGTAATTAGACATTAAGAGAAGCTGCCTAATACCAAGAAAGGCAATGCACTGGAATAAATAGACAAGGGAAAATTGTGTCATCTCTGTCACTGGAGGTTCCCAAGACCCAGTTAGATAAACGTTTGTTGGGGTGGCAGAGAATGATTTTGTATTAGTGTGAAACAGAAAGGTAGATTAGATAACTTCTTGAGGTCCCATCCAGTCCTTTTTTTTGATGATTTAATGATTTGATAACTGATAAGTATATAATAAACATAAATCTCAGAATCACCATTTTTTTTTCTGACGAGATGCATTTTATTGTACAGATAGATTGAATTGGCAAAGGTCTACATATTGTCTGTAAAATCTAATAGCTTTATAGTCTGGTTGTTTTGGTACTAGGTGTGTCTTGGAGGTACATAGACTTTTAAAGAAAGTACAGCTGAGAAGATGCAAGAATCTTGTTTTAATTAAGCTAATTTAATGTAGCTCTGAGATTTGTTTCAGCATAAGCTTTATTCTATTAATGTTACCTCATCGTCAGAATCACTCCTTCAAAAACAGGGAGATGAAGTATAGGAAAAACATCCATGCTGGCCTTGCAAAAGGAATTTTTGTGTTAAAATACTTGGCCACAAATGTCACGCACATAGACACAAACTAGAAAGCTGTCAGATGTGACAGAAATGAAACACAGGGAGAAATAATTTTTTTCCATGTTTAGTAGTAAACTGCATGAAGGCCATAAGATGGAGATGCAATATCCAAACCAGCAAGCATCTATGAACCAAGTTTTCCAATGAACTGGAGAAGTGTTTGCAGTATCATCTGAATTGCAGGCAGGTTTAATGCAAGGAGAGCCTTCAGCCTCTTATTGCTGCAATTATGGTGAGTTCTTCAGTGCTAAGAAAGTAAAAAAAATACTTGAATTTACAGCTGTAAGCTATTCTTCTTCCATCTTATAATCCTGATAAACATGAATTATCCATTAATTACCAAAAATTATTTTTAATCTTCTTAGAATTATCTTAGTTAGTTTTAGCCAGCTCTGCTTTCTGCCTTGCACTTCTCTTCCACCCACAAGCTGAGTGGAGCAACATACCTCCAACCAGACACGTAGCATTTCTCCTCTGTCAGGGACCTACTGCACTGCTTCCCAACAGCCCATCTCCACTATCCAGAACCCATCGTATCCAACTTTACCCCTCATCCTCCTGCCGCCATACTAGAGTTTATCAGCTGCATGGGACCTAGTAAGGCCATTTCTTTGAGGGCCTTGTCCGCCTCCTCCTCCTGCTTCAGAATTGTCTTCCTTATAAAGTCCAGATGTCCTCCACCAACCTGTGGTGAGGTAAACCTGTGTTCTTGGCCGCAAGGCTCTTGGACAAAGCCATCCCTGGCATGTCCAGCCCTGAAAAAAACCAAACCAAAGCAAAACAAAACAAAACCAAACCCACAAAGCACAGTGAGAACCTCCTGCTCCACAAGCTCCAAAATCCAGGGACTGGTGAGTCAGCACGAACTTCCAGCAAGTTCTGCCTCTTCCTAGCCTAGAGGGATCCTGAATAGCTCTAACGCTTCTGCCCGGCTCTGCTCCGAAACCTGTTCAAATGCACCCAAACAGGGACAAGAGCAGTGACCTGGACTAGCTCAAGTCATCAGACATGGGTACAGTCCTGATGCAGGTATCGAATATGTGCTTTACATTTCTCTACAGCCTGAAACAAGAAACACAGAAGCACCTGTCTGCTCTCAGAGTGCACAGCCATGCAACTGCAAAAACATTATGAGGGCCCCGGTGAGAGAGGATTTACTCCAGCATGGGGAATGGGTTGCAGGCAGCACTCTCCCCAAGCACACGTCCCAGGCAGCCCCAGTCCGTCTGCCAGTGCAGGCTCCTCTCAGTGAAGCAGTTCCTCCACCTGCACCACTCAGGGTGAGGGCTTTGCTCAGAAAGGCACAACCTGCTCAAGTCCTTTCTCTGCTGTGGTGCAATTCCTGTGTTTCACCTACGGTAGCTGCTCTGTGTGTGTGTATCCCTCAGCTATCCAGCTCCTGGGTTCAGGCCAGAGTACCTATAGATCTCCCTTCAGGGTGGTGTGTAACCAAGGTTTTGTCCTACCAACTAATTCTTTACTCTTGTCACCATCCCAAGGCGCTTGGCACAGCGCTGCAGAGTTTTGCCAGGGGAATTGTGAGCAGCTCGCTCTGTGCTGCCATGGGGCAGACATCCCTGCTTTCTGTGAAGCAGTCTTCTCCCATGGCTTCAGGTAGGAGCTTGACCCTCATCACAAGGACGGTCTAAAGCTCATCTTCTTCCCCATCCCACTGCTCGGCACAGGATGGCTCCAGTTCTGCTTCCTGAAGCCTTGGCAACCTGTGCCGTTCCCTTGTGTTGCGATTGCTTCCAACCCTGGAGGCTCCATGCATTGTGATTGCCTCCAACCCTGGAGGCCCCATGCTGTTTTCTGGAGTCATGTAACCCAGACCTCACCAGGCAACTGTCCTTACAGCTTGCCACGGAGTGACCAGCAGGCGGGACCCCACCAAAGAGTAACCACAGCCTGTGCTCGTCTCTGCTGCCTTCCAGTTATGTCACGTTCCCCACTCCTGTTCTCACCCTTGGTGCCATTTCTCCAGCCCAGGGCTCCCGATCCGGATGCCAGCCCTCCATGACTCCTCCAGCTCCATGCCTAGACTTTTGCCCTGGTTCCTGCTTCCACCCAGCTTCATCCCGCCTCTTCAGCTGCCCTCCAGTCTTCATTTCTCTTCTAACCAGAGGACAGGGAGCGCTGTCCCACCCAAACCCTGGTATATAGGTGTGGTAGCACCTTGTGGGGTTTAATGCTTAGGCAGTGCTCAGAGTAATTAAGAGGCCAGATGGATTCCTCCCACAGCTTGGCTGCCCTGGGAGAGCAGGGATGTGCATATATTACCCCTACAATCCTGCACACGGTGTTCTGACACCGCACGGCTCCTGTTTTCATGTCATTCCAAGCAGCCTTTGACGGATACAGGTCTGCAGCGTGCAGGCAGGACCTTTGCCATGTCGAAATGCCTCCAAGCAGCAACCACCCATGTTGGCAGGCTATTAAGTTTCTACAGAATTTTGACAAGCCTCCAGATGAACATCAAACCATCCCAAATCTCCCGAGGGGCTAAGAATTTAAAAAAAAAATAAAGAAAAAGAAAAAGAAAAAAAACTCAAAAAAACTGACTTCACGTGTCATTATTCCCTGCAGCTTTGTAGCTAATTTAGAATCTGTTGATCCTGGTGCCAATAAATAGTTTATCTTTAAACTACCTCTGTACTCAGACTTCATTTCATTCTTAGGTTAGTGTTGGTTATATAGCTAGCAAGTCAGTAATCTAACAGCACGTATAGGAGAGATAGTCGCCGTGTATATCTGCCTATGCATATTTGTTCCATTAAGCAAAACCTCACATGATAGCTAAATATTTCTCTGGGAAAACTTGCTTTCTCAGAAGGAGAAGGTGAGTGCAGAATTAATATATGTGCTAATGCACTGCCCCCCAGTGGAGTCAGGATCTGGTTTAGGAGATCGAGCTTTGCAACCCTTCACTTGTAGGGTGCATAAAGAAAACACTCACAGGACATATATTAAATCAAAACATTAGATTAACCATTGGCGGTGCAGTGTTAAATCTATTCAAAGGTGGTTTATGGAGAGGATTTTAAATTTGCAGTACAAACTAATGCTGTCCCAGAAGAACTCCCTTCTCAGCAAGCACTGCAGTCAGAGGGAGCAGAAGGCCTTCAGCTGATTGTGGATGACACTTCACATTTCAGAGCTGCTAAGGGGAACTATAGGAAGTTCTCATTTTTAAAGAATAGCCAAATACAAAATGTCTCAAGGCTGAAGAGATGTTACACATAAATATTAAAGCAGCTGGAAGGAGCTGTATTTATTCACTGCAACATCCCTCATCAGCCAGTAGGAAAATGTGTCACCTTCTGGTTTGTAACAGAAAAGATTATTTATTTGATCATATTAAATGTTTCTGGAGATAAACTTAAATCACATTTTTTTGCTGCTGCATTTCCTTCTCCCACTAGCTCCTTGTCTTCCAGGCTTCTTAGGACTGTCTGCTTCCCAGAGGTCCCTTTCCTATCTTCATTTAGTTTTCCCTACAGCAACACAGAATATTATAAAACCTGTGGTTTGGTTCACAGTTACAGTCAGACTCTTGGCATGACTAAAGACTCTTCTATCAAAAAGCAGCTTTAGATGAATATGCATTTTAAAAATGTGTGCAACTAAATATCTAGATGGTAGAAATCAAGACCATAAGACCATGATGTTCACCACTGCTTCAATTCTCTTCTGGTGTTATCCTCTTCATTTTTCCCACAGTGCTCCGCCACATTTCCATCACAGCGCCTCTGTGTCAGGACAGGGTAATGCTTCTGAAACCACATCTCCACATTTTCTTGTGCTTGTGCCACTGGAATGGGATGAGGCAATAGATGTGCATATGGATGATAAAAATATCTTTTTCTGCTCACAGCATAGTCGGGTTGTAGCACCATAAAAGGCATCTGAATCAGCTAAATGACCAGTTAATGGAGGAGGCAGGGGAGGAAAGAAATATAAAGCCAATGTGAAATACAGTATATTTGAAGAGAACATATAAGCTAGGCTCAGGGGTACTCAAGTCAGAAGTAGGCAGCAGCCCTCCCCGGGTGACTGGGGGAGGCAGTCATGAACACCCTCATAGTGCATGTGGGAAAAGCAGCATCTCGCATAGCACAAGCACAAGGAATATACCTTCCTTTCTGTATATATTTTTTCCGAACACCCTATAGGCTTGCCTTTCCAGGTTATTAGTCTGCCAGCCTGAACTCCCCCCTTTGCCTGTGCCTTCTGGGGTGTTTGCTGTCAGGTCAGCAGGTGGCAAAGCCTGACCCTCAGGCAACGCAGGGTAGCCAGCGGCGTGTGCAATCATTTCCAGTTACCCCAGTTCCCGGTCTGCAATCATCCGGGCTGAGACACCAGCAGGGCCCATGGGAGGCAGCTCCACGCCTGCCATGGGGCGGCCATCCTGGCAGAAGACTTCCTCAGCTACCCACAGCGAGCAGCCCCCAGACGCTGCTGGCCCCTTCTCTCAAGATGGGTGCTAACAGCCTGCTCCCCTTCCCACTCAGCCTCCGCAAACATGCGTTATCAGCTCCTCTCCCCCATCGGACACCTCTTGCAGCAGAGAGGATTTGGGCTGGTTGTACCCACAGTTGTTCATCCTTCCCATGCCCTGCCTTGCTGCTTGCCTCGTGTGGTTTCAGCAGTCCACTGTGGGGCTTGCAGGTGGGGAGCTGGTTTTTGTAACACTTTTGGCTGGTGGTACGCTAATCCTGAAGATATTTTCCCCTCCCTGTCTACACTTGGGGTCAATAGCTCCAGTTGTTTTGTTAGTGGTTTTTGTATAAGAAATGTGCCTATGTCTCCTGTAAAATCATAGAAGAAATAGAGACTTCTTTTAGGTGTGCAATACAATACGACCTTGGTAGGTAATACCAGGCTCCTAAGTTATTCTTGACAGGAAGCTTTAATTCCTAAATAGAACAGGTACCATGGGCTTTCTGGACTTCAATAAAGCATTTGACACTGATACACATAAGGAACACAGGATAGGTCCAACAGGTAAAAATAAGCAAGCAGAGAGCTACAGACAGGTCATGTCAGAAGAGCAATTACTGAACTGAAGGTTCCTGCCTGGTCTCTCAAAACCAGTCTTATTTAAGTGTCCTGGGCTGCAAGTTGCAACCAGAATTGGCTGAGCACACCAAGCTGGAAGGCAATATCCCTGCTGAAATGGCCAGGGTGCAGTCATGAGGTTGCTACTTCATGAGAGGGAGGTGAAGTGGTTACTCATACAAGCTTACTTCTTGTGTAGCGCCGCTAGTGGTGGTGTCTCAAAGTTCTCGTGATGTGCACAATGGTGGTGGTGGTGGGAGAATAAGCATGGAGAGAGAAGTGATGTCTTTTATTAGATTAGCTGATAGATCTAGAAAAAGTAAGCAGCTCTCAGGCCTAGTTCCTTCATCAGGCTCAAAAAGCAGCAGTAAAAGCCATGCTAACTGCAAGGTAGAAGCAATCACTCTTGGATCAATCTTGCTATGCTAATCAATGCCACCACATGAGAGAAAAAGGTGGTTAACACCTGTGGAGTGTGGGGGGGCTTTACCTGGGAGTGAAGCGACAGGCTGTTAGCTTCTGCAGAGGGGGAAAAAGGAGGGGGGGGATTAAAAAAAAAAAGGTCATTAGCACCTGTGTTATATTTTTAAATACATTATTACATTCTGGTATTTTGTAATTAACCCAAGTTAATTGCAAGCTCTTGGCTTGCACATTTCCAGCCCAGAGGATAACCAGTTTTTAAAACTAGCTTGCTCCCTTGAAAGGCTCAGCTTGACGTAGCCTGGTAGAAGGTTTATCAGATAAGGTTCCACTAGGCTTAGTGCACTCCTTAATTAGGAATGTAAACACCTTCATTAAAAAAAAAAAAAAAATTAGGGCCTCAGAGAAATTATGAAGAGATTTTATGATTATCGACTCGAAAGAGAAAGTGTTCCAGCAGAGAAAGCCATTTTTCCCTCCTTCCCTAGGAGCAGAGGCAACCTACTTTCTAATTGTAAACCTACGCGGCACGTTAAGCACAGAGATCTCCCTCCACCGGCATGTTATCTGAGATTCGGGAGATCCAGGCTGAACAGAGATGTGAGGGACAGTCAGCCTCTCTGAGGGCACGTGGGTATAAACAGATGTGTTTGTGTACACATGCGCGCCTGTACACACGCAATTTCTATAGGCATGTCCGTATAGTGGACTGTGACTGCAGCTGCTATTAGCCTCGGTGGTGGTTGTTCCTCCTCCCACCTGTACGCGTGGTGGCTGGCATAAATAGCAGCCCCAGCAGGTCGTAGATCACAACTACCCACAGATATGGAGGATTTGGTTGTTTGGGCATGTTCTTCCACCTGGCATTGGACCGGGAGCTGCATTTTGGCCTCTACGCCCCATCCCCTCGCTGTCCCCCTGGGGGAACCCACAGCCACGAGACGGGTAGGTGGAGGCAGGTACATGGAGTGGGGCTGCTCCTATGTACCACCCCGCATCCCCCTGCTCTGGGCACAGGGGTCTGCAAGCCCTGGCTGGTGCTGCGGGCACCCCGAGCCGTGCCCCCCAGCCGCCTCTCCCCTCAGGCACTCCCTGGCATGGCGCCCGCTCGCTGTGTGGCCCCTGTTCGTGGCGGGGAGCTTCCCCTCCCCGTGCTCCCTCTCCCTGCTCTCCCCAACAATGGTGGCCCGGGCAGCTTGGGATGTAGTTTTGAATTTAAATGCGGCCAGGCTTTCCTTTACAAAAATAATAAATCCCCTTCAAACGGAGTTATGTAAAAAGTAGAATAATAAAAAAACTAATGCTTTTTGGCAGCGTGTGTATCCCTTTGTCTGCAAGACAGAGGCCTGTTGACAAACAAGAGGCCTTTCTGGGACTCTAAAATCAAGTACCAAAGTATAAATGACCACCACCTAACACTGACTTTATTACATTTGCCAAACACAGTGAAACTGCTGCACTGTTGCTTAATGCACTTGTACAAGGAGTAAAAGTTCGTGGCCAGGACCCTCCCAATGACATCCTCCCCATGCAGCGACCTGCTCGGGGGGGGGGTTCACCCTCCGAAGGTACCACTATGCTCTGCTGCAGCCCCCTCCCGCAGCACCCCAGCTGCTATTGCACTGTGCCTGTAAGATGCAGTAATTCAGATGTTTTCGTGTAAACCGTGGAAAAAACAGAACTGCGTGTTGACCTCTGTAATAATTTTCTGGCTTTTAGCTAAGAAATTCAAATGTGCTGCAGAGCTAAGAGCAGACATTATTTATTGATGGTCACCATGGGATTTCTATTCTGTTTACAATTTCAATAAATTCAGTTGGTGGTCACTGTAGGATTTCACCTCAACTTCTTCCTGTAAAGTATTTCTAAATTTCTCCGCCTCTGTCCTGTCCATCAACCGTTATTGTATTAAAAAGATGTCAGTCTCTGCATGGTGTTAAAAATCCTCCGCTTCCCAGATACTGTGAGATTTGATGGTACTTGGCAGCTCACAGCATCAGACCCTGAGAAACGGAAGCAAAGTGTGAGCTCAAATCCTTATCAACCTTAATAACGCAAGCCAAGACTCAGATTGTTCCTATTAGGTTATCTGCCATCTAGAAAGCACGAAGCCCAGTAAAAAGGAAAAGATGTTCGTTGAAACACACGTTGAAAGAAAAACATCATCGTTGCTTCGATGGTTTGTATTTTCCTAATAAGCTTTTAATTTTCTGCTCCGAATGGAAAGTAATAGTTGTTTTAGGAACTCAGGAGAGCTTCTGAATCTAAAATGAGTTGTTTTCATACCAGCAATTTTACCTCACCCCTGAGAAGCAAAATGCCAAAAACACGTTTCCTGTCCCTCAGGTAGGAGCAGATGGGGAAAATTCTTAGGAAGCGGTGGTGGAGAAAGCACAGAGTGGACGCAGCACTGGGACGACCCGGTAGACAGCGAATGACTGTACGGTTGCTCATTCATTCTCGCCTTAGAATTGTTAGGCTGGGGAGTCTAACGTGCTCATTTGCAATTTTTCCCGGTGATGTAAGATCCATCTTGCAACTATTTCCATGGAAAATGCAGGTGCCCTCTGGCAGCTGTGAGCTGGCAGTGGGGCGAGCTCACCTGGGCAACGGAGCAGGAGCTCTCCGGGGGGGAATGGGATGCAGCCCTGATGTGCCTCCAGCTCACTGCACCCACCGCTGCCATTGCCAGCATTTCTTAAAAGAAAAGCCTAAGCCCTCCTAAAACAAACAAGTAAGCAAGCAAACCAGAAGGAATAATATGTCAGTTGTAGCACTTCCCGGCAGACTTTAGGAGGGGCTGAAAATAACAGGAAAGTCTTCATGTAAATCACCTTAGAAAAACTTTATTTTTGGAGAGATGGAAAGCAAGCCTCTCCCACTGAGGAAAATCCTTATGGGGATCAGCCAAGAAAGTCAAGGTTTTTTTCCCCATTACAAATATGAGGTTTCTGATTTTTTTTAATTGTGCGTCAGAACAAATCCCAGATTTTTTTAAATTTTTTTTTTTAATTATAGAAAACAAAAGCGATCATGTGACTTAGCCTAAGGGTCAGGGCAGCCTTTTGACTGGGGGAGGTACAAGTCCCTGCTCACATTTTTGCCCTAATGAGTATTTTCTTGCTTGTATAGCACCACCAACAGCAGCCTCCATGGCCAGAGGTCATGAGCACTTTTTCCCTTTCACTTGCCCACCAAAATATCATCCTTTCTAGTGGGAACATCACTGAGGCGGATGCATTGCAATGGCAGGTTGCTTGATCAATGAATTACCATTCTCCTGCCCAAAAAGACGTCCCATACTCACTCCCCGCTCACCTCCCCGAGCGGCTCATGTTGTGGGGCGGCAGGGAGGGAGGTTTGCCTGCGAGCCTTGTGCCCTGGGAGGACTTTGGGGTGGGGATGGAGAACGCCGTGCTCCTCTGGCAGCCCTTGCCCAGCAGGGTTGGGTTTTGGAGGGATGCTGCTGGCAGGTAAGACCAACATCAGTCTAGAGGGAAACCGAATTGGAGCGATGCCAGTAGCAAGGGGGCTGGGGAGAGAGGGGGACAGCTGGCTTGATGCCAGCCAGCTGTGGGTGTCCTGGGGCCGGGCAGGGGGACCGCATGGTCCCCTCAGCCCCCTCACATCGTTAGTGTCCCTGTTCCCGCAGAACGCATGCCAGCCGTGCAAAGTGTGTTCAGAAGAGCCTTTCCTTCTTTCTTGCTTTTTCTCTGCATCGTAGCCTCTTCTTTTTTTTTTCCTGAAAACCTTTTCAGAAAGCTGATGGCCCGCCTACACGAGAGCCAACACATGTCTTTATGTAAAGCGAGAAAGGAGGTTCAAATACGGACTTCCAGATGTAGTTTCCAGATAAACGAGTCTGTAAGAGAGAGACAGCTCTTCATTAGGCTTGATTGCCCCCACGTCCTCAGCGTGCGATGCCCCCATTAACAAATTAAAGATTCTTTTATATACCCTCTTGTCAACACAGCTCCCAGTGGAAAAAATCTTATTTCTGTGCTGGAGCAATGACTTATTTTTTTGACGGAGTTGCCAGATCACAGAGGCAATTAAAGTTTTATGTGTAGCTTGAGCTGTTCTTGCTGCCTTTTGATGTTTCAGGTAAAAGGAAGAAGAGAGTTGTATCATTTTAACACTTTTTACATCTCTCTCTGAGGTAATTTTTAGGGTGTATTTGCAAGGTCAAAGCAATAAAAAACAGATATGGGAAACAGTGTAGTTCGCGTTGTCCTACAAATGTATTATTGTTCTGTGCAATATTTTTTCACAACAATACAAACTGTAACCAAGGCTACAAAATAGTTTTCTTCATCATCTCTATGTTTCCACTTTCTTATAGTTCTCTAAGTTTATTCTCTTCCCGAGCTTGCGCTGCCGTCATTGCCATTCAGTGATGGGCTCAGGGAATCCTCTTTCCTCCTGAAAGAAAAACTCAGACTGCATCTTTTTTCATGAGGCCGAAGCCAGACTGAACTCTGCTGCTGAACTCTGAAACCTGTGAGGCCTCGCAGTGAGGATTATATGCTTATCGCAGCTAAGAAGGATTTAGCAGCATCAGGAGCATGCGGAGATTATCTACTGAGCCCATGCAAAAAACTGTGATAATCTGTGGAAAAGGTGCTTCGCGAGGTTCCTCTCATAAACCCAGGGAACTTGGGGCAAGCGCTGGGTTTGTTGGTGGCAGCTGTGAAGTACGTACGACCTGCCCACGTTTATTTATATGAAACCTTCTGTCTCGCATTCTGCTGTCCATCACTGCTGTTGTTGCTAGTAGCGGAGATCTTGGATGTGGATTCATGATCGATACCGATTTGCCAGCTACTCAGGAATTACATTTGTAACTGCAGACCTGCTAATCAAACTGCTTCTTAGAAAACGCCAGAAGAGAAATGCATGTAGAAATATCAAAATGGTGAAGTTGTCTGACACAGCGGTTGTGCCTTTCCCTCTCACAAAGTCGGGTTTTGTGTCCTTGAAGTATGTCTCCATCAGTGATGAAATTAAAGAAATGCAGAGGCACCAAAAAAATCCCCCTCTCTACAACATTAAGAAACACGTATTTCTGTGCTTCAATCCATGTATTTGTTTTCCTCCTTTTTTCAAAATTTTTTTTAAAACCAAAAAGTCTGTGGTAGGAAATTATCTTTTCCACTGTGTTAATACTGAAGCCACAGAATTAAAATAATGCTAAGATCATCCATTGAAAGCTGTGAGCTTTAGCTTAGACCACCCCTTAGCTAGGGTAACCTCATTGTTTGCATGTTCCCTATGTTTACTCCATTTACTCATGGATACTGTAAGTATCATGGCAGTGCTACCTTATAATCTCAGTAAATTATCAAATTCAAAGTCTGACTACAGCGAATGAGGCTTTTTCTCCTTTGGACAGCATGAACTAAGCATTTTCTGCCTGGGGATTGATTGATTGATTGATTGATTGATTTATATCTGCCAGTTCTTGGTAAGAAACTGCAAAGACTATACAGAAGGGCCTTTCGTCTGGGAGGAGAGATATTTGAGTAATAGGGTCCCGGCACCTCTTTTCCTGTTCCCCCAGGCCAAATTTGTGCCTCGCAGTCTACAGGAGAGAAGCTGAGACAAGAAGTCTAGCATTTCTTGCTGTGGTTGCCACTGGGAAAATAGTCTTCCTTTTCCTGTCAGCTTATGTGTATATTCTTAACAGCTATTAACGAATATGCCCTGAAAGGCAAATATGGCTGTAATTAGCAACCCCCTCTAGTCATGACGAGGCTTGCTGCGTGTTGCACACCTGATTCACAAAGACACTGGTCTGTGTTTTACAACTCCTCTCCGGAGACACCCGTATGGCCTAAACAAAAACACAAGTCGGGATCTGTGGAGGGCTCGGCGGACGAGCTGCCGGAGATCCCAAATTGCTTAGGAGTGTTGCGTGGTCCCAGCAAAAATAGACCTCCAGCTCCTTCCCGCTTGCCATTGCATGCCATCCCCCAGGAAAGAGTCATTTGCTTTAGTCAAAGCACAGCAGAATAGGAAGGAAAGGTGCAGCGTCTGTTCAGTCATTAAGAGCTAATTACTTTTAATCATTAGGGGCCATAATAACTGGCCACTTCTTTTCCTGCTTCTTGGTAGAAGCTGGCTGATTGTCCAAGCTTTGCATGTCTTTACAGATGTCGGCTAGAGACAAAAGCAATCTTAGCACTAGAAGATCCTTTGTTGTGTGGATGGGATTAATGCATGACAGATAATACAGTGCAGGTATAAATTAACATGCTTGAAAATTGACAGCAAGCCCAAGAGCAGCCTGGTATGTCTTGGTAGATACCATCAGGTATCATCCTAGCTGAGGAGCTACCTATGGCCCTACTGCCAGAAACCTCCTGCATCTGCCTTTCCCCACTCCTGTGTTACAAAAATAAAGTAAGCATTTTTTTGGGGTTTAACTCCAAAGGAGGAAAAAAAAAAACAACAGAAGATAACACTGCCAGTTAATGGCAGCGTACTTGAATAAGGGGATGAATAATTAAATTTAACTTCTTGGTATTCCAATTTGGGGAAAAAGTCTCCCCTGGAGTTCTAATCTGGCCATATGCAGCACTTTGAACTGGCTTATTCTAGTTAAAAAAGTATTTCCCATATGTTTGACATATTGCTACGCATAATGATGGAATGCAGGGGGGGAAAAAGTGTGTTTACATACAAAACATAACCCCACATGCATATTTATATTGAGAGACAGAAAAATATTTTATGTATGTATGTATAAATTGACACTTTCAGTTTTATGTAAATAAATGCCAAACGGATGGAGAAGATTGTATTATATATTAATGGGCTACACTTCTTCATTTCCATTTTTCAAATCTGGCTATGATTGCATACAAGTACCTCAAACAGCAAACATCTGGGTGGCTCAAAAGCAACTGAAGCATGTTTTTACTGTAAGAGATATTCTTACTGTAAAGTTACAGATTCAAGCTTTACCAGTGAAATTTTTGGTCCTGAGCAGCCTCAGACCCAATTTATAATAAATAAAATCATTTTATAGTATCAGTGGGGTCACAGCCTTAATAATATTAATATTTATAGTCTAACAAGCTCTTTTATAATTCGGATTCAGTTTAACAGACATATGCATTAAGACTATACCCCTTGGAACTTTTCCAAGCAACTGCACTGTCATAGCCAAAGCCTTCGTCCAACTCAAATGTTTGACAGTTTATACAATCGCATGACTATTTTCCATCTCTTACCTCCAGATTTAGGACAATTTATCTCTGATTCTCTCTTGTTTCTAGGTTTCAAAGTGCAATTTCCTGCAGAAACGAATATACTCATAATTCAGGTTGTCCACCCACCCACCTGGTTACCTGTCTCAGCTAGCCCGATTGCTGGAAGGAACGTATAAAGAAAGTTCATAGCTTGATGCTGAAGTGATATAATCTTTGCTTAATCTACTTAGTGTTTAAAAATGTAAATGTTAGTGGCTATCTCAAATACTAGAGCGCAGCTCTCATGTAGGTTGTATGCTCAAATGTGGCACAAAGCAGTAATTGTACTCTTCTGGGAGACTAAAAGCCTTGCAATGTCTCAGACCTGGAAAATTTAAAGAGTAGTTTACATCTGCTAGGACCAAACTGTTGTAACTGTATCTCAAACATTTGCAATTTGAAGCTGTATAATCCCTAGGGCATATTATGTGCTGTAACAATACCATTAAATAAGTTGTGTCATGCTAATGAAACAATTTGTGCCTCCTTTTCCTGTCTCTTTTTTCCCCTTAGAAAGAAATCCAGTACATGAATATGTAACACTAGCTCTTATTCAAAATTATTCATTTGAAGAAATGAAATAAATTAGCATGTGTGTTTACAACAGAGTTATAGATTAGTTATAGATCGCAGCCTTTCTTTTCCTCAACCATTGTAATAGCACTTCAAATGTAAAGTTTGGCTTCTTCCTTGAGTTTAAACTCTTAAATCTGCAGTTTGCTTTTTGAGAGCAAAAAGCAGCCAATGTTTCATATAGAAGGCAGCTCTGGGCTTTCTCAGTGGATCTGCAAGAGCAGACAAGGAAGGTGCAGCCCCGGCGTGCCAGCTGCCCACACTGCTTGCTGCCGGTTCGCTCCCTGGCTCTGCTTTTGGCTGCTCTATCTAGATCTTTCCTAGGCTGATCTGATCTAGCAGGGTCAAGCACGAAGCAGTGTGGACATAAGCCAAGCTACTGATCCCTGTCCCTCTTTCATTCAGCGGTCGAGACGTAGCCCTCAGTTCTTCCGTGGGAGGATTTCTCAGCAAGGCAAGAAGTGCCGGGGCTCAGAACGGGCTCCTCGTCTTTGACAGATTTTTATAAAGGTTGCAAGACCGGGCTCCCTCATGCCATTGATCTTCACAAAGAGAGGAAAGGGACGTGCAGTAAGGGTGCGTGGTGTGTGCGTGTGTGCGAGTGCACGTGCGCATCTCCCCCTCTCTTTGTTTAGACCTCCAGGCATCGCTCCCAAGTAACCTTTGTTCTGCTTATGAGCCCTTCTGTTCTTATTTTGGCAACACACACAAATATTTACTCATGTTCATAAACAATTACCGATTCTATCTTTTCAGATAAAATATCAAGAGACCATGGCTCACCTGGGTGAACGTAAATGGACTCACGTGTTCTCTTTTCTGGTGGTAGGTATTTATGTGCGTACAGGTCTCTCCAGCCTGCAAAGATAACTGCATTCTGCTTGGGCCTTTGCAAACATCTGTGAATTGTCACGGCACAGCTACAGATGACTGAATCCCAATGCAGTGATCGTTTCCATTCAATAAAACACCTGGGCATGCGCTGCTTAGACGGAGGCTGCTAGGGAGGAGGGGGAAGGAGAAGGACCCTGGATGGAGCAGAGACAGAAGGCGCTGGAAGGGCTGATTAGCCTGGGTGTCACATGAAGCACAGCCCTATCATGGTTGAGGCCCGAGGCAGCACATTATCTGGTTGTTATAATTGTCCCTTGCAGTCACATTTATGAAGGCTCGTTAGAGCTGGGAGGGGTGAGGGTGCAAACTCGGGCATTTGCTGTGCAGGAGAGCATGAGAATTCAGTATTTTCAATCACAACCTTCAGTATTTTGAGGAGTAGCTATGCCAACAAGCACGACTGTTGGTGCTCTGAGAAACTCTTAGAAGGACCAGGTTGCCGAAAACAGTATCTGCCTGAATCCCACGTAGTGGCACCACTTCTGTTTCTGAGCTTTGGGGGTGTTTCATGCTGCAATGCCAGCCCTGCCGCCTTCTGAGCCACAGCAGCCAGGCAAGCGGGGGGGGCAAGGCATTGGGGACGGAGGCGGTGGAAGTGACAGTGCTCTGGGATGCTCTCTGGTGACAGGTCTCCCTGGTGTACTCTGCCAGCGCCGAATACTCCAACTGCGGCGAGAACGAATACTACAACCAGACCACCGGCATGTGCCACGACTGCCCCAAGTGCGAGCCAGGCGAAGAGCCTTACATGGTAATTTCAGCTTCTTCTTCTGGTAGGGGGACACATGAGGAGCACCAAATGCAAAAAAAAAAAAAGCTTTATTACATGGTGGTAATGTATGGATAGGAGAGAAAATGGCGAAGGACAGAGAAGCTTATGCAGCAGCGCTCGCACCTGTAGGCGTGTCGTGGGAGCGAGGCACCATGCATGCACGCTGGTAAGATACGTCCCAGGAGCAGCCTGTTAAAACTGATATTGTAAAATTTGTAAGGTAAAAGTTTCACACACGGTCTCTGCCAGTCCATTCTCATCTCAACAGTTACTTAAAATCTGGTGCTGCTGTTCCGGCGTGGTGTGATAAATCAGTTAGCCTGGTGTGCTCGCTGGCCCCCCACACTGAGAATTTAATTTTGCTCTCCCGCTAAGATATTTTGGCACTAGAGGAACTTGGACGTTTCTGCAACATTTTAAATTACGGTTCCTAAGTAACCATTTGATTTACAGCAGATAATTGTTGCTTATTAAAAAATAAATTACTGAAATCCTGTTTGGTTTTAATGGGATAAACATCCTATTGCAAGAATTTCACACAGTTGGTAGCCCTGAACAAGTATGTTTGAATAATAACCAGTTGGGTTTAGTTTTATTTAATCTAAACGTAATGTTCAGCTGGGACATGTGAGTTCAAGGGTTACGAAATCTCATTCAAACATTGCCTTTTGTGATGTTCCCTCTGGCCTCTCCAAGCATGAAAGCAAGATCTCTGATATCCCTGCTGCAGCCATGTTTCCCCTGTAATGTTCTTCCCTACTCTTCAATTTTCAGTTCCCTTTCTATCTGAGCAGCAGCTGAAATTCACTTCCATGACTTGCTGGAATATGACATAAATAGCTATGGGGGGGCCACTTTCAGGGAGTACAATGCGCCGGTTCCCCTTTTTCCTCTCTAGGACACAGCGTGCTGCATCCTTATATCCCTCCATGGCCTTTTGAGGACAGACCCTAAGGGACCAAACAACAGAGGTTTTTCTCTTGGCATGACGTTGTGCCGCAAAGCCAACGGGCCAGGCTGTGAACATTCCCTTTTGCTAGAAGTCGGTGTGCAGTGCAAGGCTGCTTTTCAGTGACTTTGTGTTGTTGCAGACGTGCGGATACGGCACTAAAGATGAGGACTACGGCTGCATCCCCTGCCCTTCAGAGAAGTTTTCCAGAGGAGGTTACCAGATATGCAGGCGGCACAAAGACTGCGAGGGGTTTTTTCGAGCCACGGTCATGACACCTGGTGATCAGGAGAATGATGCAGAGTGTGGTCCTTGTCTCCCAGGGTAAGGATTTAACCGTGGACCTTTGCTCTACCCAAGCCACTGCAAAATAATTTTTTAATGTCAAAACCTCTAACAGCCTCTTGTGATAGCCCAGCTGACTGTAGGTACAATACTGGTGAATTTTGCTTTTCAGTCTCTGCTAAAACAATGCATTTAAATGTTTCAAAAGCATCAGTGAATTTAGTGTATCAGAAGGTGTCATTAATCTTACTGAAATCTCACTGAAAAAACAACTGTTGGGAACGACTAGAAAAACTGAAATTTCTCCTCTTACTAGAAGTGGAAAAGGAACAGCTCAGGTACCCAAGCACAGGTGTGCAGTGCCATTTTAGATGCTCTAAGGAATCCAGCTTGGCCTCCAGCTGTGGCTTCAGAGGGCCACCTTGTAAGTCCTGCATCCTACGAACAAGCTCCATGAAGGTGCCTTGGATACCCTGTAGGTTCCATGCTGGCACTACGGTGTGTTTAGGAATATAAAATATCTCCTCTCCAGATGTGACCTGCTGGCAAATTTGTCAGTAGTTGACAGCATTAGCTAACATAGCTGTTAGGTGAGATTTACCAAGGCATTTTAGTCTCTCGGGGTCCTTTCTAGCCAACAGAAAGGGGTCTAAGGAGCTGCTAATGTGGTGCGTGTGCTGTTGTTCAGAGTCAAAACAAGTTCCAGGACTGTCTGAAGGGGCTTAAAATAGATGCTGTTTATTAAGTCCATGTTTTTAATGGTCTCTTATGCTCAGTATAATTCTGATAGTAATGGTGAGAAAGCAATTGCTACATTGAATATGTTAGCAATACGTTCTTGACCCTGTTACCTTTTAAAGTCTGAAACCCAAGCATACATTTGCTTTCTCAACTTTTTTTTTTTTTTAGGGTAAGTAACTACTCTAAAACACAACCTCACCTTACATACCTTTTCAGTTTCTGCCAGTGTGCCTCTTTGGTTTAGAAGTGTAATTCCTACTGACATTTGGCTTTTGTGCAGTTTGCAGACGCGGTATAACCCACACGGCTTATAGCACAGGAAACCCTGTTAAAGAGGCCCTGCAAGCTTCCAGGTTTATTCTATCAGTGAGTCTGTGTGAAATTTTCACAGTTTACAAATAAAAAGAAGGACTTGCTTAGCTGCCAGCCAAGCAGACTGATGATGTGATTTGCAAAGAGCTCCCTCTTGACTTCCCCTCATACATCATAAAGAGCAAGAAAGTTAAATAGTGGCCACAGTTGCTGTTTTGCAGTTTTGCCAGGACTAATGAGGTCACCCAGGTGGGAGCGGAGCGCTAGCTGAAAATAATCAGCTTGCACAGCTGGTGCTTGGGGAGTAATCTCAAAACATCATGTTTGCACAGGTGTAACCTGTAGCAGAAACTGGCCTGCCGGAGTCTGGCTCTGTGCCGCTCTGTGTGTGACTTTCAGGTCCTGGGATAGTTTGGCAAGGCCAGCAGTTAAGGAGAAACATCCTCTTACTCCAAGCTTGAAGAGATTAAATTCTCAAGATAAATTAAATATGGGCTAAGAGAAGCTCTGAAGCTGCCTTGGCTCCTCATGCGACTTAGAGGCCCCAGACGTTGCTCCTGCATGATGGCGTGGGAAATGCAGAGCCACTGCACCAGAGCAGAGAGCTGGCGAGCAGTGCCGACTGACCGGCCGGCCACCCTTCCTCATTGCCCCCGGTGGCACAGGGACAACTGGGCGCCTGGGTGAGTGGCAGCTGGCAGAGTGCTCCCTTACCCAGGCGGTAATTCTCAAAGAGCCCCTGAGTCAATGGGAGGGAAAAAATAAGATTTCCATTTTCAGAAGGACTGTGCTTCTGTAATGCACTGCAGACCTTCCCAAGGTAACAGCCTGCATGCAGCAATCTATATTTAGGGGCATCTCATCCCTTTGCTATTTTTCACCAGCTCAGTAAAGCAGCCCGAGGAAAAGATGAGCATGTGGCACATTCTGACCAGAAGTTTTTAGACAAAACACCACTGCATTGGCAGCTTTTTCCCAGTGGCTGCAAGTGCCTTTCTCTATCATTTGCCTTAAAATAGGTGCTGGATAATTATATATTTTTCCTTCTATTTTTTGCACTATTACTGATGATTAGTTTTAGGGAAGCAGGAGACCTGTGGTACAAGAGCATGGGTCATCCACTGCTTCTCTGTGTCCAGGGTCCCTTCCATGTAAAATAGGAATAACACTGTTTGTCAAGCTCACAAAAAGGTTCCAAGACTGTGACCAGGGGGAAGTTTAAAGGCTTAGCTCTGAAGCTGTGATCCTCAAAACCAAAGTTCAGCTGCCAGTGAACTCTGGATGTACCTAGGCTTTACCTCCTGGGACACTGCAGGCTTAACCCTCTGCCCCTGCCCAGAAGCTCTTCCATCATGGTAAATAGGACAGGTCAAGAATGTGGAAATTAGGTGCCACTCAGATGATTTCCCCCAATGGGATGATCCATTAGGTGCTTCTGGAGTGTGACTGAGATCACAACCAACTAGGAGCAGCCACGGCAGGTCACAGCAAGGGTCTCTCTAGCCTGGTCGTCTGTCTTCAGTAGCAGCCGTGAGTGGAAAGCCCCAAAGTAGTAAGAACAGATCAAGTGTATATGCTACATATCTCTCATGCTGTCCCAGCACCTATTTTCAGCTCGGAGCAAGTCCCTGGTCTCCTCACAAGGTGGAATTGCAAAACAATCGTTTTCTTTTAAAATGTAGTCAGAGATGCCTCCGCTACTGACCCTTCCCCTTTTTATGTGTTTGTCCATGGTTACAGAAAATCCAGGTTCAATTCTCTTCTCTGAGGTGTTTTAAGAGAAGAAATGAGCTCTTTCCTCTGTTTCCTCCATGAAAAGGTTTAGCCAGTGAATTTCTAATTCCAAATGCTAAGGAAAGAGAAGTAATGAGCCTCATAGTGGAAGAGTAACACCATGAAAATCCATTATTTCATTACTGGGCCACTTCTTCTCCATAGTTAGTGATATAAAGGAATCAGATATTTCCAACATCACCTTTAATATTTGGTGCATTGCAAAGTAGCCAGAAACACAAATCTGTTGCCAGTATTTCATAGGGGTGAATCATTAATGTTTGCAGCTGCAGAGCTTCCTATTCACGTGGGTGAACAGTTGCTTGCCATGAGCATCTTCTTCAGTTTTCTTTATGCGTCCTCCACCATTCTGCATTGTGGCGAAAACCAAGAAATATTCCACCAGCTTGATTTAATTAACTGTCGGAAGGGCTGTTTGTCTTTCCTAAACCACTGTGGCTATTAGACTGTGGATCCTAACTGTCCTGTATTTTTCTTTATAGATTTATATGTATCTTTGGCCTGCCACTCTTTTTTTGTGGTTTGGCAGTCATTTCCTGCTTATTTATTAACTGCTTCACAAGCTAACATTACGCAGGCCCCCATAAGAGTGGAAAGATGAAGTTTTGCTCCTGAGAGAATGGTAGAGAGGCAGATGGGGCATAAGAGACATTAAAAGGGAAGAGTGAGGGCAAATCTTTTAAAACCAGTGTCGTGGTTTAGCCGCAGTTGGCAACTAAGCACCACGCAGCCGCTCGCTCACCCTGCCCCTCCCTGGTGGGATGGGGGAGAGAATCGGAAGGCCAAGAGTAAGAAAACCCACGGGTTGAGATAAGAACAGTTTAATAATTGAAATGAAATAATAATAATAATAATAATAATGATAATAATAATAATAATAATTGTAATGAAAAGGAGAACGAGAGAGACAAACAAAACCCAGGGAAAAGAAAACAAGTGATGCAACCGCTCACCACCCGCTGACCGACACCCAGCCAGTCCCCGAGCAGCGATCGCTGCCCCCCGGCTAACTCCCCTCGGTTTATGTACTGAGCATGACGTCATATGGTATGGAATAGCCCTTTGGTCAATTTGGATCAACTATCTTGGGCTGTGCCCCCTCCCAGTTTCTTGTGCAGCTGGCAGAGCATGGGAAGCTGAAAAAGAAAGTCCTTGACTAGGGTAAGCATTACTTAGCAACAACTAAAATATCAGTGTGTTATCAGCATTCTTCTCATACTAAATCCAAAACACAGCACTATGCCAGCTACTAGGAAGAAAAGTAACTCTAACCCAGCTGAAACCAGGACAACCAGTAAGAAAGAAAGAAAGAAAGAAAGAAAGGAGGAACGATGTTGAGTTTACCTGCTCTCTGAGGTACCTTCAGCCCCTATTCCCCCCTTGCATCTCTCTGCGCTCCATTTCCTGGACCCTTATTTGTAGGCTTGGTCATTCATTAATGACCAACTGATTTTGATGGACAGTTTCAGCAGTAATTTCCTAACAATGCATGCATTTTCCAGAAAAAGCATACTGCACATGCATAGACAGGTACATGAGAGCAGAAAACAGATTCCCCATTGTGTAACGTGCTTGTTATGTTGAGTACCTGTCTACATAGAATGGATTATGAATTTATTCATTTCTTCATTAAAATTTGTAGTGATTTTCAAGTGATTTGTAAAGACATATCCATAACATCAACTGTGTATGATTGTGATGTAATTTACTCATTAGGTTGCCTGTGGATCCAATTCTTGCATAAACAATTACCGTATTTCAACACTAACTTTATTAGCAGCTCAGAAGTTCAAGTCATGAAAACCTTTCCTTCACACTGTAATTCCACCGTCAAGGACTAACATAAACTATAGAGCAAGGAAGTGAAAAAAAAAAAAAAAACCCACCTGTAAACCTAATCTGACTTTCTCTGTAACGGCGGTGCTTTCCTGTATTTTTTATTCTGATTTGGCTCAGATTTGGTTCTAATGTTAAGGAGATTATTCTTATGGTGTTTGTGGAGAAAATTAGCCAACCATATCCAACCAGTGGTCTTGCTTGAAAGATTACTGCTTCAAAAAAATAGCATTCCCTTATTTTGAAAAATCTTATTTCAGGGCATGCTGTAAACCGCAGCTTGAACTCAGCAGGGAGAATAATGTTGTTTTAGGCAATGATACTACTTCTTGTCATGTAGGCTTGATGGCTGGTTAATTGCCTTTTAGGAGGAAAGGAAGAAGAGAAACACTGTCTCTATTCAGGCAGTTTAAAAATAAGAATAATCTTTGCATCAAATTGCTCATAAAAGTTTTTTTTAAATGATTTTATCTCAGTATAATTGGTTGCTGCTGAACCATGCTCAGTTGTAGCATATTAATTTACACTGTGTTTGCCTCATCTTGCCCTTCATTTCAGTTACTACATGCTGGAAAACAGACCTCGAAACATATACGGGATGGTTTGCTACTCGTGCTTGTTGGCGCCTCCTAACACCAAGGAATGTAAGTGTTCGGCAATTTCTGTGCATTTTGTCTGGTTTTGACTTGGAATCATCTGGAAACTCAATATGAAGTCTCTCAGCGATGATTATTATGTTCAAACAATAAGTCCGTCTCCAGTAAAGCAATTTCTGCTTCCAACTAGCCTTGCCAACAAAGGGAGCAAATGCCGAACATTTGGGGAGAGATCAGAACCTGCTATTGTTCAGTTGTGCTCCAGTTTTCATCTGTTAAGACATCCCATACAGGACTTATTATGGTTATTTAACCAGTAGGTACAGGAAGTCACAAATCTGTGTATTTTTTAAATTCAGTTTCAGTTTAGCTGTGAAGAAACATGGGACACTTTGTAGATCCTAGTAAAAGTGCACCACACCTTCAGTTTCAAAGTGATACAAGGGTTGACCCTGGCGTGTGGTAGTCAGCACTGATAAGAGAGCTAACTCTGTAGATTTCATTGACAAAATAAGCTGTAGTTTGCTAATTGAAAAAAAAAATGTATGCCTGTGTGTGTGACATCCTAGCAGTACCTGTTCGTTTGCATGCCATGCGTGCGCAATGGCTTACCCATCCTCATGCCATGGAGAGGAGGGACAGCCATGCACCAGCACTGTAACGGAGGGGTAAGCTCCCAGAATACTGCTTTCTCCTTTAGGGGGTAACAAAAGTGAGAAAAAGAAAAGGAAAAATGAGGTTCTCTCTGAATGAACAAATTGGTTCCACACCCCCTCAGAGAATCTGGAGCAGATCAGGAGAAAAAGAGAAACCTGATGCATCTAAAACCAAAATCCTGTCCAGGTGCTGTTCTTTTAAAAGTCTTTATCATGAAAAAGAATTGCATATTTTGCCCGCTTGATTTGAAAGCAGAGGTTGACACAAAAGTGGCCGAGCGTTTATTTGGGTACATAAATAGCAATTACTGAGTTCAGATGCTGCTGAACTGTGTATCACTGGTGCTCTGAGAGCCACTTCGCAGGAGGATAGGTCATCAACAGCTATCACCTTTCCTAAAGTGCAACAGCTCAGATGAGCCAGGGGATAATTACCACCTCACAGAGCTCCTGGGTGAGCGGTAACAACCCAGGTGGAGGCATCTCCCTGAACTCTCTGCATGCAAAGTGGCTGGTCTGTTGTAAAGCTGCTCACCCCGCTTGGCTGCAGAAACCCACCCGGTCCTGAGACGTGCACTTGTGCCCGAGACAGCGGGAGTGGGTGAGGGCAGGGTGAGCGTGATTTTGGTGAGATAAGGTCTGTATTAGGAGGTGAGGTAAGGGTGCTAGGGAGGACCTGAGTGTAAGGTGTGGGAAGAAGGTGGAGAGGTAAGTGAAAACATGAGGTTAGGCAGGAGATGAGGGTATATGGTAAGAGGAAAGAATGCCGACACACCTTCTCCTACGTGCATGTGCAGGCTGGCTGCCCCGTTGATGGGAATACAACCATGGCCGCTGCTAGCCGATAGCCAGAAATGAATCACTTCCTGAGCTCTGATGGTCTGTCTCAAACATGTGCTGAAATGGACTTTTAGTAGTATCAAACGTGTTGTAGCTTACTGATTTGGCAAGGAACTACCAGAAGATCTTACGGCTATTACTCAATTAAAAAAAGAAATCCTTGTCTTTTATAGGATATCTGGCAGATACTATATATAATGTGTTAGTTCTGTGAGGAAAGTATGAATTGCACAACTCATTAACCACATGCAATTTTTAACTTGGCAAATAGAAGAATAAATATATATTCTCTTTGGGAGGAATTTAGGCAGGTGCATAAACCGACAAATTGACTGGGAACTAAGGTAGGAGAAAACATTAGTCCTAGAAAGAGTAAACATCACCATTTTAATCAAGTCTATGAAACCAACCATTTGAGTACAAGTGTTCAAAAAGTGGGAAAGCTTCTTAAAATCCAAATCCCTGAAATCACTAAGCTCAGGTAATTTAGTTTATGAAGTCTAAACCTCTGGACACTATTTGGAATGGCAGCTCCCTAATTCATAGGCAATAATTTGTACTCCAGATGGAAAATCAGCCTTGCTACAGGAATCTCTTGAAAGGCTCAGCGTTGCTGTGGCAGGCAGCATAAAATTTGGTATTAGCAAATGATCAAAAATAAATCCTCTTTATCACATGTTTCACTGTTATCAGATTATACCAGTCAGAGCAAAGAAAAGGTGTCATGACAGTGTTGCACAACTGCATAATTTTTTGAGGTTTGCAAATTCCAAACTCTGAGCACATACCCTTGATGTGAGCATGCAGTTTCTGTCACATGAAGGGTAAAATCAGCTCTTTGGTAGGAATGGTCCCTCTATGCAGAACAACAACTGTGTAATGGCACTCCTTGCTCACCCCTCTGGCTGTCATGTCGGAGGACCCAGAAGGCCTTAGAGAACTCCAAACCGTCCCAGGCATCTTCCATTCCTTTCCTGAGACCTCAAAATAGCACTGAACAGCGTTCAGGAGCCTCAACTTTGCCAGGGTGCCTCTTCCCTAGGGCTGCCTTTTCTTCAAACAGTCCTGCATACGGCACACCTCTGGAGAAAGGTGACCCGACGGGTTGCAAGGAAACAAAGGTGGCAAATTACTTAATAATAGGAAACCAGGGGTGACTTTACACTTCTAGACAGAAAAATGAGGGCAGATAAATCCCATTTCAGGCCTTGATTAGGTTTGAGACAGGGCTGGAGGACAATGGTGCTCACTTTAGCTGGAAAAATACCTTGCTGGGGATGTGCCTGGCCTGCGTGTTACAGAGGGCCAGGAGGAAAGCGAAGTAGGGTATGTGTGCTACCACATGGAAACCTGCTCAGAGAATTTGCCTGATGTTACATTATATCTAGCAGAAAAGTATTTGGGTTTGATCAAAGGGTAAACAAACAGCTTTCAACTCCAAGAGCATGCTGTGCAACTTTCATCTCCTACAAAGTCAATAAACCTTGAAATGGTTGAGGAAACAAGATGAACACCCCGTGTCCCAGCATCTGGAAATATTAGCGTAGAAAGGACTGCAAGTGAGAAATAAAGGTGACACAGGCTCATCACAGAATTTCTTTTTTTTTCCTCTCAGGGGACTTGAGACATAAATAGCACAAAATAGCATGGAAAAGAGGGGCAGGAGGGGGAGATATTTCACAGAGGTCAGAGATTTAATTGAGGCAAACGTATCACCAGGTTACAGTGTTGAAACTCTCTCTCTGGACTGAAGGATGGGAGCAACACTGTTTTGCAGTCTGGGAGGAATACCAGGCTTTGGCGGCAGCTTGTGGGCAATGGGCACGTATGGGGAAGGGGCTGTGCATATGTGAGCATAAGGATGTGTGTTGTGTAGCAGGAAAGATTTTTCTTACTGGGAAAAGGGTAAACATCACCGTAAAGATTGCAATTTTTCGTATCTTGAGCAGTGTGAAACACCTATGTAAGACTTCTGGGCTCTCTCTCAAACTCTACTGTGTAGGAGCCTCAGGACTGGTCTGCTAAGCACAGAGGAGCACAATGCCAAAACATCAAAGATGTGAGACCTTCAGCTGTGCGTGGGGCAGACCATGAGCCATCAGTGACCCTTGCTGACAGTAAACTGGGATATGATACCTCTGTGATAAATAGCAGCACTGCAAAAAGTAGGGGAGGCAGGCTTCCTATGCAAATCAAAGAATGAAGGTAATGAGCACCAAACCACTTTAAGATGTGGCTTCCCGCAGTTAATGGTGCTGGATTTTCTGTCGACACCTCTGGAATTGGAGTTACTTGAGGCGTCCGACTACGTAGTGTTTTTGTTGTGTTTTTTTTCTTTTATCCAATGTAAAAGTATATGCAAAAGACAGAAGATTTAAACCTACATGGAGCTTCTCTGGCAGAAAGGTACAGTTACTGCTGGAAGAGATTTTGTCTTTTAGCAGCTCCATTTTTCTATCAGTTTATGTGTATTAACTCTGCTCTTCTGCTCAAACTTTGATATTTGCCATTCCAGTTCAAAAATGATGGAGGAAAACAAAATCAAACCCCACTACAAAAACTTGAAGAACATTTACTTTGAAGTTGAATTTACACAATTACATCAAATATGCAAATCCTTTTTCACTCACAGATTATTTATCTAGAGAACTTTGGCAATTGATTGAGGGTTTTCTTTTTAATCTACTGCATATATTCATAAGTGTGCATAGGCACAAAATACTGTTATTTCCTCTCACCTTTTTTGCTGGTTGTATATATGAAAACAGATGCAGTAATCAACCTGTGTAAGTTTTTATGTCTAACCCCTACTGATGATGGCTTACGAAAATTAAAAAAAAAAAAAGGAAAAAAAGAAAAAAAAAAGAAAAACAACAAAGGAAAACACATGTAGTCAAGTTATTTTTTTAATTACCAGAGAGCAAATGGCTTCTAGAAACAGAAAAGGTCGTTTTTATTATTGTATCATTAGAACTTCAAAAACAACTGAACAGATGAGATGGAACAATTGAGTAACAGGCTGATGGCTTCATGTGACGAGCTGTAACCAGGGGGTCACATGTCCATACCCATGTACTGAAGACTGAGAACTCAGCCTCCTTAATTGAAATGCTTGACACAAACAAGCCTAATGCCAAAAATACTTGTATTAGTGAAAAATAATTATTTCAGAGATTTTTATTTTAACTCTCCATTCTTTGCAATATCACTAATTTTCTTTCCTTGCTAGTTTTGTCCTTTTGTAATACGATCAACATCAGGACTTTTTTTCCCTTCTGTTTCAAATTAGGCTTACAAATGAATAGGCTTGTTAGCTGGAGCTAGCTAACAAACCTTTCTTTTTTTTTTTTTTTGAGCTGTTTGATCTCTGAACACCCCATTCCTCTTCACATGTGGAATGGGAGAAATGTTGAAGGCAGTGCTTTATTGTTCACTGGTGGTACGGCCTAATTCTCATCCCCTTAGGGTTTGTCTATATTAGGAAAGGAACCTAATCTTAGGACAAAATTGGCCAGCCTCAGCCATAAACCTTCAAGGGGAGGGATCTGAGGAGCAAATACGGGGTTTGCTGTCTTCAACTGCTGGAAAAGCTGAGCCCAGGTATCACTCAGGAGGGCACCTGGTCCCAGTGCAGCTCTCCTGAAAGAAAACTCCAATGACATTAATGTTTTCACTTGTGCTGGAGCTGCAGCTCCCACAGTGAGCACCACCCACCCGTGGGCAATGTTGCAAGTTTCTGCAGCATTGCTCTGCCCAGGCTCACGAGCTGCAAAACATGCAGAGCTGCAGCTTTCCACCACCTGTACAGCCTGGCCACTAAGGTACAGGGGAAATGGGAGACCGGCTCCTTGCGGTCCGTTCTCTTCCTTTTGATGCTTCTGAAGTCACCATAGTAGGGTTTAAATGGTAATTATCCACTTCATGTTGCAGAGAGAAAGAGGTGATAACACTGAATTCCTGGGGATAGGTTTAATTCATGAAGCGTGTGCCTACGACCTTCCAGTACTGTCCAATGATTATAGCTCCCAGTGCATCCTAAACAAAACTACAACAGATGCAAAGAAATTGTCAGACTAAGGCCACACGGCCTATAATCATCACCACTTCCCTGCCCCAGGAAAATAAAATGAGAGGGAGAAATAAAACAGTTAAAGGCATTACAGAGAGCACAACAGCATAAAATATTTCCTTTTAGGTGTCTGAAGAGTAGTGGTTACTTACAGTGAGAATGACCAGATTGAAAATAAAAGTCTGGGGGAACTTTGCTATCGCCATTTTTAGAAGGTTCAATCTCAGGAATTAATTTACTTCATGCTCTTCCTGGTTTAATAACTACCTACGCTAACTGAAGTATCTACCTGTGGCTCCGGGAAACATTAGAGTAACTTGCCTTATAGTATTCTGTATTTCCCCTGAAAACAAAAGACAGTAAAATAAAGAGCAGTCAAGCAATCCTCCATTGTCTAGGATATGCTCTGTTATTAGTGATTTGCAATATTTTCAGAGTTGGTTAATGTTTGATTACTGAAGTCATATGTAGACGCCTTAGAGAGTAGCTTGGCTTTGACTGCTGCTTCAGCTTCCATGACTTTCCAAGTGCACAGCGTTTCCATATGGAGTGTTGTTTCCTTAAGTTTGAAACCAAACCTTTCATCTAAGTACTTGAATACACATTTACATTAATTTGAAAATTCTGACCTCTGCTTTCTAAATATCTAGGTCTTTATTTATGACTAGGTTTAGTTATAATCCGGTTTTCGATTACTTTGTCAGCCATAACTGTCTCCTTTTATTGAATTTCAACTCAATATAATTTATTTTTCATCTCATATCCCAGGCTGCTAGTTATTTATTTGCATGTGTGCTTTATCTTACTTCGCTCCCATAAAACAGCCTCAATGACGGCACTCACAGCTTGGCTGGCAGTAACGAGTATGCATTGCCATTCATAAATGGACCATGGCTGTGAGAAGGGGGATGCATCGGGAGAAAGCAAGCTGCACTCAATGGCAAGAAATAGATACATATATACACAAAGACATTTTTAAAATGCTTCTTATTTCAGGGTCACTCTGATAGTCTGTTGTATACACACTTTGGATATTTTTATAATATGTCATTAAGTATTAAATAAACTTCAAAAAAAGCTGTTGCTAGCTATGAGCAGCAGTCCTTTGCATGGACCAGTAAGCTGACACCCACAGCAACATATGTCAGGAGCACATATGGTCTCCTACTGCACCAGATTTGATTCACTCACAAACACTTGCAAGGGGGCACGTTGGTAAAACCTCCCCTCCCTGTGCCCTCCTCCTCTCACAAATCTGGTAGTTTTGTTTATCACTCCTTATTGTAAATTCGTCTCGAGACACATGAACAACTGTAATAGTCCTGCTACATAAAGCAGAAAGGTTCTTTGAAACAACAAAAAAATTATTTTATTGCCCAGCATTTGTTCACTATGAGGACAAAAGTCTGACTGCATGGCAATTTAAGTTAAGGCTATCTTTTGAGCTAAAAAACGCCAAACATTCAAATGTGAATACAAGTTCAATTGTTCTTTTAAACAATAAGTGTGTTTTTTAAATTAAACTGTATTTAGACTCCAAGAAAGTTATAACTAAATTACAATTTTTGAATAAAAACATTTATAAAGTAAAAGCTGACCAAACTTCAGTGATAAACTTCTTTCCTAATGTCTTTATCACATTCCTACAATATTACTTATAGGTGTCCAGGAATATAAACCACTCTTTTGCACAGCTATATTACAGCCATCAGCCTTTTTTTGTGCTTAAAATAGGGTTGTTTCCATATGTTGTGCTGTAGCACCTTAGGACGCCTCTGCCTGAACTATATCTATGTCTTTATAGATTGTGTAAGTGTCGTTATATTGGAACCAGAATTAATAATGTGATCAGGATGCAAAACTGGATGTGCACAGGAACAACTGACATTGCAGTCATGGTGTGGTGCTGGACTGCGAAAAAGCAGCAGCTGCGAGTTCTGTTTCTTTTTGCTCACACAAAACCAATATGAACACAACTTCTGCAGAAGCTGGCATTTTTGGTTCCTCTTGCAGCGCAGGTGCACAAATTGGCACTTTCTTCTAAGCCACATTTAAAGAAAAATCTTGGCTCATAATGAATATGCCAAATTATTAAATTTGATAATAGGCTTAAAATATGCATAATGACTAACTCCCACCTAGGCATATGTAAAAGGCCATCGTGTTCTAGCACCAGCCTTGATTTTGCCACGACAGGCACTACAGAACAAACAAAGTGGCCCCATTCCCATGCAACTCAAAGAAAATTCTGCACGTAGGCTGTGGAGCTGAAGGTGCTCACTCTTGTGCACAGGAGAGGCTTGTGTGTGTGTGTGTGCATGCGTGGCATGGGCAACACACCGTAACCTGATGTGGGGTAGGGCTGGGTGAAGCGTGATGATGATGCTGAATGAAGAATGGATGAGTTTCCTCCTTACCATTCCTGCGCTACATGCTGCCGCGTGACTTCCCACCTTGGAAGGCTCTACTTCCTTTCAGAGACAGGTGAAAAACATGAGGTTAACAATATCAAATGATTGAAAGATTGATAAGGCAGAAATACTTCAATGACTACGTATTTCAGATGAAAGAAAAGAGAGTTGAGTTTGATAAAACTTGCTTATGGAGGAGACGAGCTGAAGCTTGTGTTAACTGAAAGGCAGTGTAAGAAAAGCTGTTGTTGACTTGTTGCAGCTTGCAAGAGCTGCACAGAATTGCAATTGTCTGTAATTGGATTTGCCAGAATAGGCAAAAGCTGGGTAGCTGTGGACATGAAGGAAAGTATTGGGCTACAGTGCTGGCCATTTACCAAATTTCCTCCATTGTCCAGCCATGATGAGTAAATATATAGGTCAAGACCAAGGGTGATTCACTTCAGTTTTGTGAAGAACTGCTGAAAATTTAACACATTACCTGTCTTTAACGTCCATTACATGACGGTGACATCTTCATCTACTGATATCTAGATGCTCTACTGCTACATTGCAGGTTTTGGAGCTCATAACTAATTCTTCTTACACAGAAGTCTGGCACAGAGATGGGACCAGAGGCAAGACTTACGTAATCTGCCTGTCATTTACATAATATGAAAAGCATCTCAATTAACAAATTAGTATATTTAAAACTTTATGAAAACACTTCTTCAGTTTGAAAAAAAAGGCAATTATAATAAATGAATCCATTTCCTTCCAACAAATGAGGTTTGAAAGAAGTTTTACCATTGTTAAAGAAAATTTCTTTTGAAGACATCTGCAACTCATACTTTGTGGCCGCTTTAAGAGTGTACATTTCTCATTCACTACATGCAGCCACATTTTATGTTAGGTAATGCTTTTTTTTCTTTTTAGAAAACATTTCTCTTAATTTGAAGAACATGTATATTGTTTTGTTCTTAACCGTGGAACATTTCTCAGCCCATTCCAGACTGCTTAATTTCCTGTCAGGTTTACCTGGTGGGTTCAATTTCTCGTATTATTTACTAGGTCAAAAGAATGGCATGGTTAGTTCTCAACTACTCTAGCGGCTAAACTAGCTTGTGGAGCCATGTGCTGTGTGCACCTTACCAGATGACTGGGACAGTCTTTTGCCTTTAGGTCTGCTGAATTTAATTATCACTGGACTTTTTCCATAGACAGCTGATACAAAGCAGGGGGGATTTCCTAGCCCCTCCAAGCCAGAAGATGCTTTTCAGTGTCTGTTGATAGTAGTTGTTTGCATAACCCGCTTACCAATGATGTTAAAGATTATTTGAGAATGAAGAGAAAGTTTTCTCCCAACCCTAAGGTTTTTATTCTGTTTTGGAATGCTGTGCCAACACCATTCTGTATGAAAGCATTCCGATCAACAGCCTTGTTCCCAATAATATTCAGTATTGTCTGGTATTGTCAAAATATGTTAGCTTATGACTTGGTTTACTGCTTTGAAAACTTGGTGTATGACACCATCTGAAAGATTAATATTAACTTTCAAACTTAACTGTAGAATTTAGACATGGAAACTGCTATTGGACAATCTCACACCTCTGCCAGCGGGAATTGTTCCTTTAAGTTCTTCATTTCACTGTTTTTGTGGATTTCCCCCCTCCTCAGAATACAGATTTGGACTGGCAGGGGGGATCATAAGAAACCTACTGCCCAGCCAGATTACAGGAAATTCTAATATTCCCTTTTATGATAGTACAGCTTCATGAAACAGAAAGGCATTCAAGACTATTATTTGTCACCTTTCCGAGGTTTTCCTGTGGCGTCATGAGGGTCTGCATACCATCAGAGTTTCACAACGATCATGCTAGTGAAGGGTGCTTGTGAGAAGCACTAACTTGATGAATCTACCAGCTGGGGCTTGGGGTCTGCAGTTGCAAATACTGGAGTGGGTGTTGTAAACAGTTTGAGTCATCAACTGGATCCTGGAAAACTTTCTGCTACCCAGGACAGTTCTGTAATATGGGAATCTATACATAAGAGTTGGCCCTGTGTGTATGTCTGAAGATGCCTAGGTTTCTTCTAATGGTTCGTAACCGTTCAGGAGCTTTGACTTCTTCCCCTTCCTCTAGATGCTATGCAAAAATGTATTCTGTTACACAGTTTTCAACATGATACAAATGCAATCAAGCTAAGTAAAGGCTCTGTTTACTTGGGCCAAGCTGTCGCTTTGACTGGACAAAGTAACTGTAGAAGTTTATGGCATTTCTGTTTACATTGCAGGTGCGGGGGCTACCTCTGGCATTTCAGCCATTTTCCCAAGTACCTCTGGCACGAGCACTTTCTCGCCTTACCAGCATGCTCACAAAGGTAAGAATGCATTCACAGATTTAATTTAGCAGCTGTTTGTTTTGAAAACAGCATCAACAAAGTGCAACCAAATGGAAAACATTTATTGTGAACTTCATTGCCACTATTTTCAGATCTCTAAAACTACTAAAAATAATTCAGAATGAATTTTTGTTTCTTGGTTAATCAGCACTGCTGTTTTGGTCAGATGGACTTAAAATGGATTTGAACTGTATTCAGTAATGCCAGCAACAAATTTAGCTCATTATTTGTAGCCATACAGAAATGGCACTATGCCTCAGCAAAGCTTAGCTTAGACTGGTGAAAATAATTTAATGCACAAATATGGCCAGTCTCTTATTGAGCTAACATAAACCGTTCTCCAGCATGATTATTCGGTTTTAAAAATATGTGAACCTGACAAGACACAACAGGAAAGATGCAGTTAATGAGGTACTGACAATGCTGGTCTTCCTGGTATTGTCTGGAAACATGATTGTGAGCATCATGTTTTCAAAAAATTTTAGCATATCTGTCATTTTCTGCATCCATTTGTGGGTTTTCAATTCTAGTCTATTGCATCCAAATTCTGCTTCTGAATACCTTTCTACATACATTATTTTAAATCACCTTCTAGCCATGCTGCGTTTTAAGTCTTGTTTAGAAAAACATCAGTCCTTCCACACATGCATTGTGTTCTCCTTTTTACTGCAAAGCTTTTGAGGCACTCATAGTTATCAAGTCATTTTAGCTCTCATCCCAGTTGTTTGTTTGTTTGTTTTTCCTCTTCAATGCTGTTTCACAGAATACAGTATTAGGAAAGTTGCCACTCTTGCTTACATATAGCTTCCTATATTATTAGCAGGTAACATAATTTCTTACACCTTTGTATCTGTTGGATCATGTCATGAAATATTTTTACGAATACTGTTAACTGGTTATTGCAGCATAAATGTCACGATTTTGAAAAACTGTTAATAAGTTTGCCTTTGAGATGTAACACTAAGTTTTTCAATGCTTAACAAGTAACCAAGACTCGGATCAACTAAATGAGTATGCAAAATGTAAGTGTAGAGCAGACCACACACTGTTAACTATTGGCTGATCCTGAGTTGCTCCTTTATGAAAATATTTTTTTGTTTATTCCAGCAGATCTTTCAGGACAAGGACATCTGGCTACAGCTCTTATAATTGCAATGTCTACCATCTTCATAATGGCTATTGCCATTGTCCTCATCATCATGTTTTACATTGTGAAAACAAAACCTTCTGCTCAAGGTAGTTCTTCAGCACATCAAATTTTAGCTGCAAATGCTATTTTTAGATAGCTTCTGAGAATAATTAGTGTTATATTTTTATATTCTAGCCTGTTGCAAGAGCCACTCAGTAAAAAATGTCGAAGCTCAGGCTAACACACAAGAAGAGAAGAAAGAAGTGCAAGGTATAAGTTGCTTTAGTTTTGCTTTTTCTGTCCAAGACAACATTGGGCTTAAATACTCTTAATGCGTTTCTCTTAATTACAGTTTCTCCTTTGAATTGTATAAAATCCATGTCAGTTTACTAAAGAATTGTGTATAATAGTTTTTGTACTTCCGGAATGTCACTTAGTCCTCTGATAGCAATTAAAAAGGTAGCAGAGAGATTTATGTTTGGAGTAACATTGCCAGCAGAACCAGCTCCTGAGACAAAACACTGGTTTGGAAACACATTGCCAATTTAAATTTCTCTAATTGTTGATCTACAGATAATGTTGTGATATTCTCTGAGAAAGAAGAGTTTGAAAAACTTACAGCAACTCCAGCTAAGGCTGTTAAAAGGTGGGTAAAAGATGAACATACTTCCAGTTTGACTGAAGTGGGGGAGGGACATAGTCACCATTCATCCTGGTACAGAGGAATACACGAAGAACAAAAAAGGTAATTAGCACCAAGATTTTAAAGTCTATCAGACTAAGGAATAACCTGTCAATGGAAGAGCGGCAGCTGCTAGAGTTTCTGGCAGAGCTAAGGTGACCACGGCCACCTTATCTTAAAACCTTACCTTAAGCACTGCATCCTCCGGGTCACAGCCCACTCAGACCCCTGTGCTGCCCCTGCACTTTCAACCTTTTACAGCGAGAACTGGGAATTAGACGGGTATGCTGGTAGTTTGCTGCAGCAGGGAAAAGACTAGATGCCTTAGTATGCTTTTCCTCCTCCAGTTTCTAAGAGAGGATGACAGACGTTAGCAAGGAGAAGCCTGTTCAAGTGTTCATCAGCTCTGGGGGCTCCATCTCCTCTTTTGAGAAGTCCATTTTTGGGACCTGTGTGCTGCTCTTGCATACATGCCTTAGTAAGGTTCCCCTTCGCTTTCAGGCAGGAGGAGCAAAAATAGTGGCTCCAGGTCTTAAGGAAGCTCCTTGTCTGTAGCGTCATCTGGGTGGCACGGTGTGACAGTTTCCTCACCTTGTGTCTGCCTGGCAGCCAAACCTGGCTAGGTAACATGATTAAGGTGGGCTAAACAGTGTCCTCAGTGGAAAATCCCTCTATAAAAGGATTCTTGCAAGATACGCGTGACTGTGTAAGTTGGTGGGCATTGTACACACACCCTGGGCAGGTGAACACAGTTACACTCACAGGATTTCGGAGGAAAGGCATTTTAGAAAATGGAAAACACTTTTATACCATTACTCTAGGATAGCAAAAAGGAGTTGATTGGAGTCAACCCATGAGAGACTTCACTAAGATAACCATATCCTTCGTTTTACAGTGAAAATGATGCCTCTTCTGAGAACGAACGACTTTTAAGTCGTAGTATGGATAGTGATGAAGAAGCTGCAGTTGACAAACAAGGGACTCCAGAGAGATGCTTGTTATCTTTAGTGCATTTGGCAAGAGATAAATCTTCTACAAGCAATAAATCAACTGGGGTAAGGCTATTTTGAGATTTAAAATTGAGAGGATTTTTCTGTGTTGCCTTTTTTTTTAAGAAAACAATATACAAACTATCACCCCCAGAAATGCATTATAGTGCAGACCAGACTAATTTACAAGAGCTTCTCCAGACAAATTTACTATAGAATCTCCTTTGCATAGTGGCATATTATATATCTCTCATAGAATCATAGAATAGTTTGGGTTGTTCAGGGCTGAAAACCAAATTTCTTACAAGAGTAACAACTTTGCTTTTTTGAGTATGATATTTTATAGTATAAAGAAAGAAAAGACAAGTAACAGCAAACCCCCGATATGAGTAATGTTAATATAATTAACCCCGCTGTTACATTTAGCACAGAAAATCCAAGACAGAAAAATAATGCAACAGCATGGCTGGCTTCATACAGCAGGGTAGCATCTGAGTGCCTTGACCCAGTAGCATTGGTATTTCCATGCCATAGACTTTTCAATAATATCTGGTATTGTGCTTGGTTTTTGTGTATAATTTTGAAAAACACACACGTGCTTTGAAGGTCTCTCCTGTGCTCTGAAGGACACTGTAAATCCACTGGTTGTTTTGCTGTGGAAGGCCTTCACTTCTTCCTGCTGAGCGTGTACTTCTCAGGGTGTTTTATCTCACTTGGGGCATTTCAAGGCATACTTAAGGCCACACCTCACCCACACAACTTTTTAGTTTATATTAACATGAAACTATCCTTAAAAAGAAAGTGTCTGCTCAGATATTTTTCCTGGTTTTAGTACTTCAAAAATAATTTACAAATGGCAATACTTAGGACAAAATTGCATCATTACAATCAAACATCATACAGCTTTTAAGAATAAAAAGGTTTGAAAATGCATCTTTTCATGTTTTAAATTGTTGGGATGGTTCAGATCAAACTTTCTAAAATAGCTCATTTTTCAGCTGAGACAGGACACACAAAGTCTCACCACAAGAGAAAAGTTTTTCTAGTTGTAGACAGTTATGACCATCTGAAAATAACTTAACTACTCCAGTGCTCACATTTTAAAACTCAGTTTTCTGAGGTCTCTCTAAATATCCAACTTCATCATATTTCTGTATGCACTGGCTTGAAATTGGCTACTGCAAGTTGGGTATGTGTGAAATCAGAACAGTTAATAAGAAGTGGCTTACCTTCTAAAGACCATATATAACAGATATATTCACCAGAGTAATTTAGACAGAGAGTTCGTAAGCACATCTGAAGCATGAACTATTTCTTCCAGACCTTCTGTTCTAACATACTCCTCATGGACTGAAGCCTGCTGACAAGGAAGACAAAGTTTTCAATGAAAGTGCCGACTGCATGAAGATCCTCTGCTCCGTACCTAAGATTTCACAATTAAGCCAGTTGCCAGAAGTTAGAAAAGAAGTAATCTGCTTCAGGCTGGAGATTAAGTAACATTTTTAGTACAGGAAAGAGTATTAAGTAGCTTTTGGATGAGGGTAAGGAAAGTTGAACGCCTGCTCTTATCCAAGTCTGCTTCTTCCTCATTAAAACAAAAAACCATTATGCAATTAGCTACCACATGGAGGATCGTCAGGCTCGACTTTACCTGTTTGCTTTCAGCATAAGCTTTACAAATCCCCCGTCTTCTGGCTCTGGTAAAAAGAGCATCCTGCATAATTCTTCATGGGCATGGAATTATTTAACCTCCCTCCTTGCCCTAAAAATAAGACGAGAACGAAAATAAGCATCCAATAGTTTGCTTATGGGGAGTTTTAATAAAGCCCATTAAAAGAAAATTTCCTGTTTACAAGGTTCTGAAACAGCTAATCCAAGCCTACAATAGCAACACAACCAATTAAGCACATGTAAATTATACCAAGAATATGTGAACAACAATCAGTGCCTGCATTGCATTGCCCTGTAATTCAACACACTTGCACAGCGGCCGTGCCTGCGAGACAGGCTTCGTTCGGGTGGAGCAGCCACTTTGTGGTCTCCAGCTGCAAGTCTATTAATCCAAGTCATTGATGTGCCTTGCCCTTTAGAGCCCAAATAAAATGAGGAAAATCTTTCCACAAAAAAAAAATAGTGAAAGCAAAGCTTTTTTCTAGCCTGGTTTGCAGTGGAAAGTGGCAAATTTGTGGAGATAATGCTAGAGTCCTATCAAAAAGACAGCTTTTCAGAAAGCTCAGTCCTAATGAGAGCTGGCAGAGGGATGACAATTCCAGTCCCTGAGAACTCATGACGTTTTGACATTTGTTTTCACTCCACATTGGATCCAAAGCCAAACCTTGAGACTATTTTTGCTAAATGAAACTATATCAAAATGTCCATTTTCAGCTTGGAAAATGTCAGGTTTTCAGTCCAAGTTTCTTGTCAAAAATGACTAGAGCACCCTGGACCTCAGATTTTCCCTGTCCAAAGCTTCATTGATTTTTTTTTTTTTAATCTATCTGTAAAATGTTTCAGATTCAACCAGGCAATATGTCACAGAAGAAAATACATTTAATTAGTAATGCAATAAGCAGTTCTACATCAAATGCCAGAAAGGAAGATCCCCTCCTCTACAGTCCTCTTAGATTACTGGAAGAAGGCAATTTCAGTCTGAATTTAATTCCCTGCAGCCAGTCCTGTCCTGGTTTACCTGGACATCCCTGCATTAATTGCCTGCATGCATGGTATTGAATTTGTCTTCATTGTCAGGAGTTTGCTTCAGTCTGAAAGAGAAATAAAATAAAAAAACACTTGGAGCAGAAAAGTAATTGATCTTAAAAAAGACTAGAAGATGGAAAGAAAGATCTGTAGCAGTGGAAAGTGAAATCAGAAATAGGTTTATGCTTCATGGAATAATTGCTGTGTCCTCTTTCTTTGAGTCTTCAGAAGGGACCCTTGAGGACATTATGTGATAACCCCTAGTGCCATGAAATGAGGATCTCCCACAGGTTTTCCACTGCTGTCTGCTAATTGTTTACTCCCGTGACTGAAAAATTAATGAAATAAAAATCTTCTCATTTAGATTCAAAGTCGAAGGAAAAAGATACTTGACGTGTACGCTAACGTATGTGACGTTGCAGAAGGTGAGTGTACAAAACTTGCACCGATACTAACAGCACAAAACTAGATCACAAGAGTTTGCTATAAAATAAGAAAGACCTCTGCCTTCCTGTGGAAAGGAGAAAGTCCCAACCCAGAAAAGACACTCTGTAGGCAGATTTGTACTCACTTGCCAGGAAGCACCATGGTGCCCTGACCCCAGAGCTGTCCAGGCTGGGCTTGGGCTGGAGCACGCTGTGGCTTCTCCCCAGGCATGTGCATGGCCTTCCTTCCTATGGAGAGCCGGGAGGGTGGTGTTGGGTCGTGCTGGGACACGCACACAGACCGAGTTGCGGAGAAGCACTCTCACATTCCCCACCTAGAGGAAACCTGTTTGATTATTTGTTTAGTCCCCTTGATAGCAGATAGAAATTAGTTCCAAATATGAAAGTGTGATTTGGAGAGGGTCAGGATTGTATTTCAGATACAAGTCTCAACCTACTCTGCTTCTCTAAATGCTGTCCCACTTCTCACGACAAAAAGTGGAGTTTCCAAGTAAGTCAGTGTTTTAAGCGTTTCAACCCTCTTTACCACTTGACTACCTGGCAGAAGTTTTGGCAGAAAAGACATGAATTAATTTCCCGGCAGAACAGAAGGCATGAATGCATTTACTCCCCCACACACACACTGACTGTGTGTGCTTGTGTGTGCATGGGCTTTTGAGTTTTCTGTGGTTCAGGGAGCTCTATCTCCCACCAAATTACTGCTGTTGAGTATGAAGCAGAAAAACTACAGAAGCAAAAGACTGGTTTTGGAAAAATGCTGTAGCTGATTTTCTCCTCTATTCTGTGACCATGAATACACAGAAAAAATGTCCAGGAAAAAATAACAGGATAAATGTTAAATCCTCTCTAGAGATTCAGTGATAGTAATGACAACTGAGCACTCACAGGGACTTTTATGGTTGCAAGCATCTGGCATCATTGCTTCACCTCACTCCTCGCATTTCTACAAGGGCAACTTTCAATTACAGAGATGTTACAGCAGCTGCTGGTGACAGGCTCAGGGAAGGGTCAGAGCTGTCTCTCGAGCTCAAACACTGTGCGTGACGTGCAGAGGTGTATTAATGGAGCTGCTCACTAGGGATATGGTTGCAATATACTTTTTCTAACAGCTAGTAAATTGTTGAAGGAAGGGGCAGTGCCATGGGAATTCATACCACCCATCTAATATTTCTTTCCCAGACAACTTTTTACCCTAATTATTGTACCCTACTTTCACTAGGAAGAATTAATTTGGTAATATACAGTAATAACTTTGGAGCTGCACGTGGACTATCACTTAAAGATTTTAGCTGTACTTATCGCTAACAGTATATACTGTGGTACTTTAATAAATGTCTTGAATAGTCAAGACTTGTGCACAGAGCCATCTGACAATAGACACCTCACTTTGCAGGTCTGAGCCCTACGGAGCTGCCATTTGATTGCCTGGAGAAGACCAGCCGAATGCTCAGCTCGACCTACAACACAGAAAAAGCCATAGTGAAAACGTGGCGCCACCTTGCCGAGAGCTTTGGACTGAAGAGAGATGAGATAGGTGGTATGA
Organism: Balaeniceps rex; assembly: GCA_013401315.1. Classification (NCBI taxonomy): domain Eukaryota; kingdom Metazoa; phylum Chordata; class Aves; order Pelecaniformes; family Balaenicipitidae; genus Balaeniceps; species Balaeniceps rex. The sequence continues at coordinate 15,331 of VYZW01003620.1, read as the reverse complement.
CAGATGGCATGCAGCTGTTTGATCGCATCAGCACAGCAGGTTACAGCATCCCAGAACTGCTAACCAAACTGGTGCAAATCGAGCGGTTGGATGCTGTCGAATCCTTGTGTGCGGATATTCTGGAGTGGGCACAAGCAATGCCTGCTCCTGAACCAGCAGGGACATCCTGACAGGCCTGCCTGGGACCCGCGCTTCCACATCACCTGCAAGAACCATGATTCCAGCAAGCACCACGTCAAAGACTTTGGACAAAAGACCATTGATATTTCTTCTACATAATCGCTCCCGATAACCAACAGGAAGCTATTCTCTTTGACTTCTAAAAAAAGTGAAGTTACACATCTACCAAAACAAGAGCAGAAATCTCCCAAGGAGCTTGGTATGAAACATGTCATTAAACAAAACAATCACATTAAACAGTTACTGACAATAAGTGGGCACATAAACATCCATTTTGCAGTCTGTGTACAAGCATATGTGCAGATAACCCTGCTGATACCCTTCGTACCTGTCCTTCAAGAAAGCCATTGAATTGCTCTCTGAAAATATTCCTGTCTCTTAGGGCTTCACTCAACTGTTTATTAGTAACAGTCAAAAGCAGTACCACAGCTACAGTATCAATTAATACACGAGGCACATACATTTCTATCGGCTTTAACACATTTAATATGTAACCAGTTTCATTTTCTATACTTACTGTGGGTTTGTTGAATCTAGCAGTATGTGTATAGGTGTATATACACAGTCCTCAGATTAACTATACCGTATGAAAAAAGAGTCAACATAATTTACAGATTGAAGTGCTTCAAAACGCTGTACATAATGCATGTAAATGCACTCTTGCTCCATACTGACATTTCAGAAATTGTGAATTTAACCTGCTGACTTGCTGAGGACAAGCTGGTTAGCAAGTGGGCAGTAAGAGTTGGCAGTCACTCCTTGCAAGTTTAGAGCAACCAGTTCTCTTCTTTGCTGTTACAAAATAAGAAGCAAAGACAACAGCTTGTCCACTACCATGAAAAATGTATTTTTCCAGTAGTGACATCTATATATCAAATTATATTCCAAACAGAGGAATTTCAGACAACAGCGGTGCACGCTTGACACTAAGAGCAAAAAGAGTGGATTTAGACACACTTGAAATGCAGAGGGAAAAGTGCTTTTTAAATGCTATGCTCTTGTAAATGTAGACTATGAGTACAGAATCCACAGGTGAAAACCAACTCGTCTGGAAGGTAAAGCATTATTGTGAGTTTGTGTACAACAAAAATAGACCTTATTTTTTTTCCTTTTAACTAATCTCTGATTTTCACGGTTAAGAGTTCTCTAAAACTTGTTCAGACCACAAATCGGTAGCTGTTACCAAACCTATTTGCTTAATTTATAGCTAAAATGAGTGATGACAGATTTCAACAAGTGCAACCACTAAATTAAGAGACGTGTCAGTTACAAAGCAATACTTTTTAAATTGCAAAATGCATGACTGAACAAAATGCTATAAAAAATATTAACCATTACTCTGAAGTTAACAACCAGTATTCCATCACTTAGTAACTAGATCTTATCTATGATAGTATCATAATTGTGCAGAACATTTAGTATCACCCTTTAACATCTATATTTAGTATCTTTTAAGCACTTGATTTGTATAGCAGAGGAAGTGCATACTGCAGCATAAAACCTATCCCTCTCATTATTCTTCTTCCACCATTTCTTTTGTATCATAACACTCTCTTCATTAATTTGCATATGCCAAATTTGATGGGAATTTTGACTTTTAACAAAGCAGCAATCTGCATTTATCTGAACATTTAATTAGCTAATTGATGTTTCATTTAGGGGTGAAATTATTGCTGTCTTGAAATCAATGACAAATTCATACAGATTTCAACAGGCTTCAATAAGATTTCTAGATCTGCTGACAACTCGGCAATCTTCAAGAAGATTTTCAAGACCCTGAATTTGCAGTTTAGTACTATTGCTACTAGAATAAAAAAGAGCAAGAAAAAAAAAAAAGAAAACGGGAAAATTCTATTTCTCTTGTGCCAGTGTGTAACTACAGTGTTATTCAGTGGACTGCCTACTATATTTCATGTGTCATTTAATAGTACACACCATTTATTTGTTTAAAAGAAGACACAGGAATCCTCTTTTTTCTCTTTATTGGGCCATGAAAAGTTAGGGTCTTGAAATAGATGGTGCCAATGTGAACACAGACTATTTAACATTATTTTATTTAGTATACAGTATTTTTATTGTTACACAAAAGATGTACAGGAATGAAAAAATTTCCTGTAGATCTTGCCAAAGCTTACTTTCTAATAATTTTTTTAATGCTGTATATATAACTTATTACATTGTAAAGTATGAACATAAAATATGCTAATAAAAGAAAGAGGTCAAACACAGTTCTATTAGCCATTTCTTTGATTAAATCATATATTGCCTTATAAATCTATAATTAAATGAGTTAGCCAAAGGCTAGCAGGCACATTCCTGTGGTATGGGAGTGTCTAGGTAACATCCACGAAGGAATCTTTGCATTCCCGTAGGATGCTGCTTCTCTGCGTCACACTTTGGAAACTTTTGAAGCAGAAACCATTCTTCCTTTGTCAATACAGTTTTGGTTCAATATTTCACCTTGTAGGTACTATGAAAATGCCAAACTCCAAGCAACTCCTTGCAGAAACTGTAAGTTATTATATATGTACTGAGAGCTAGTACAGGCTGTGAGACTGGTGAGTAATCTCACAGTAGCAGTACTCTCTCATTAACGTGTTTTCATTTTGCATTCCTAAATTAGCAGTACTACACCACATTACCAGAGATCTTAACTGGAAGCTTCCACTGCATGACAGGATAATTATGTTCATCCAATCTTAGGCTGCACTGGTGAGCCGCCGGCAGAACCGTCAGCTTCTACAAAAAACAGAGCACCGAGTCGCATTTTTCCCAGACCCTGGTGACTAAGCTAAGACTTTCAGAGTATTTCATACAGATCAAACATTTTCTAAATGGAAGAAACACTGACCTACTTTAAAAACAGTTTGGGATTTTGTTTATTCAGATTCATTTGCTGGTTTCAGCACGATGAATACATTCTTGTTCTATCAACGATTAAAGGAGAGAAAGGCTCCAGAAACTGCAACAAAAGCTTTGAGTTTGCCAGATGGTTGGGAGGAACTGATGTTCTAAGTTTCACTTTACTGTCTTTTTACTGCCTGCACTATATGTGCAGGAGTTAACAGAGCGTGAAGCACACTCCAACAGGCGTTGCTGCATCTAAACACGTCGCTGTCTGAAAGGTTTGAGCATTCTCTGCTTTAATGTGCTCATGGACAGCCACCCAAAGGAGAAAATTTGGCTTCTTAGGTTTAACTAGCCAAAGCACAAACTCAGATCTGCATAAAATACCCATGTCCTTCCATTGTGCAAAATAATGAAACAAAACACAGAAACACAAAAAACAAACCTGAGAGCTTCTGTGGGATGTCATCTTTGTTTCAATTTTTCTTTCTTTTTTTTTTTTCCAATTTTTCATTCATGTGCAGTGCTTCCAGCACACTGGGATGTACCTGTGCAAATACAGATGTCTGCAATGAGATTCATCTTGTGCTAAAGCAGACATCTAAAATAATCAAAATGGGTTGCATCCTCAAACTATAGGCTATAGTGTCTCTAGGCTATAAAGAGAACCTGGAGTGACAAGCTTTGATGTAAACATTTATTCTACAGCTGTCAAAGGTTAGATGAATTGAATCTTACCAATTAACCAATGAATTTCAGGTGTGTAACTGTATTTCAGCTCAGTAACACCTCTGACATAGCTGCAGCCAGCAAGTGTACAATGAAGATGAATGTGAAACTATTATAAATTATGTTAATTGGTGTTCTGTTTTGGGGAACTATTGGATCAGATGAATGCTTAAGGTGTACTTAACGTTAATTTCTCTGGCATTGTGTAGTAATGTTCTTAGTATTTACAGCAAATTTGGCTCATATAAGGTTAGAGTACAGTTATGATTGACCCTGCTGTCCTAAATATGATAAGGAATTTGCAACAAGAAGTTAAACAGAAGTTTCCAAATTTTCATGTAAGAACATTAAAGATTTTAAGCTGTTGCAGTGACTTTTCCTCAAATGTAAGCACATTTCTTATCACACAATCTTAAACCAAACTCACTTCAATGATCTAAACTCTGAAGAAAACATGACCACCCTTGCTTAGAAGTGGCTCTTTTACCTCTCTGGCAAGCAGTTGATCAACTACAGACTGTCTTCTTCAGAGCAAATTATCAATCCTGCTTTTGGTGTGGAGAAGCCAATTTATGCTTTTGCTTTGAGAAAAGATTTGATCATCCCTGGAAGCTTGTTGTCTTACTCATCACAGCAAATGCCACACAATCTAGGTGTGTCCTAGCAATAAAAAAAGATAATTAAAAAAATCACAGTTACATTACATTATATTCCTTTAAAAGGCTGCCTTTTTGCAGCAGAGTGGAAAGGCTACTGTTTTACCTTGTCCCGATTGCCACAAACAGCTTCAGGCTTTTCCTCTGGACAGAGGAAAGACTGTGCCTTCCTTCAGAGCAAAGGAGCATGCCAGCAGCAAGGGGGGCTTCAAGAAGGCAAGGTGCGAAAGGCTGGGAGGCAAAGTGAGAAAGCAGAGATTCTGCAGCACAGCAGGGAATGGGAGGCCACTGGTAAGGGCAGGGCAGGTACAGGACAAGGCCTCAAATAGTTGTGAGTAAATTAGATGAATGATTATGGGGGTTAGAGAAGACAAACAGAATTTGCTGCAAACAGAAAGTTATTAGAGTTGGAATAAAATTTAAGACCTACCCGTTAAGGAAATGAGCAGGTCAGGGAGAAAATTATCGACGAGACCTTTTATTTCCTTTTTTTCTGTGCTTTTTTATTTTCTTTCTTAAAAGATAATTGTTCTTCTTTATACTGTGATAAAAACCCAACTTTCAAGTTGAAAAGACCCTTTAAGTCCTTGGAAATGCTTACTTAAAATAAAAGACTTTAGAGATTCATACAAAGCTCTGGTCAACTCAAGGTTTTGCCGCAAGGACTTCTACAGCCCATGTCATGGACACTGTAAAAATAGCATTAGGGCTTTTTTCTTTCATCTTATACCAGCAGGCCCTACTAGAGAGAGCACTTAACTGTGTGTCTACAGATAAACCTATTCCCAACTCCGTTACTAGCCTTTTGGGTGACTTTGTGGAAAGTTCCTCCCAGGCAAGGTTAATACTTAGTACCTTGCAACACCTTTCCCACCTAATCCCAGCTTCCTAGCCTGACCAGTATTGTCCCAGTTTTTCCTTAGAGAAACTTGCTGGACTTTGCAGGCTCTCTCTAATCTTAGGTTGCAGTCAGGAACTGCCCTCTATATAATGTTTGATATCTGATGGACCTGGCCTGATGACATTAATAAAAAGCAATGACAGAGGTAAGATGGGCTGAAAAGGATAGGTCTCTGCTTTGCAGCATAAAGCAACAACAGCTGACTGCCTCCATATTCTCTAATTTGGGATCATTAATCCACTATCCATGAACAAGAAGATAACGTGCATAAATGCCCAGCAGTATGGGTTGGAGGATGAGCTGAAAAGGCATGCCAGTTTAATTTCTCCCCATTGAACTCAAACCCTCATACAGTTTAGAAGTCCTGCTTTGTTATAAGGAGGGTGCATTTAAGAGGTGGGAAAAAAACTTATTGTTGCAGGTGAAAATCATGACCCAGAGGTAA